>OX451218.1:82637168-82814711 GCA_949628195.1 Phasia obesa
AAGTAGTTGGGTTGGAGACCTGAGGACTGAAGTATGTATATATAGAGTGTACAAAAATTAATGTATTAAACACTGAAACAATATGTGTGCATTTTTTTTTTGGATAATCAGATGAGTGGTCTCCGAATGATTAACAAAGCCAATAATTTGAAAATGTGCCTCATAGCTTAGGATAATTTGCAACAACCACTTGTTGATGTTCAACAATCGAAATCTCTTCGCTGTTCATGATTATTAGGCTACAATTGTTGTGTTCATTGAATTTTTTAAGCATAGAGAAGCAAACCTGAGTATACGCTGTAGAGACCTTTTTATAATTTACAATTATGGTCCACGATGCAGAATTGATGTTCCAGTGTTTTCAGCAACGCTCTCACGCACTGATTAAGATTTGAACGCATTGTAGGCCTTTCTGAAAATAACGCTATTTTTTCTAACCCTTAACTTTCAGCCTTCAAATTGTTATTTTTTTAGGATTTGTTAAATTGGAGCCGACAGAACATAGTTATATCATTGTTAGTGAGAGTAAAAATTTAAATAAACTAGGATATGCAGCAAAAACTGAGAGTTGAAGAATGAAACAGAAAAGTACGGCCTTAGAACAAATGTATCGAAAACTAAAGCTATAAGAATAAATTATTGCCATTTACCAACAACATATAGAGGAAATTGAGTCCTTTTACTATCTCCGCTGATTTTACTCCCATGATGATGTAGTAAACCGGATAAAAATGGCTAAACAATCATATGGCCAACTAAACTCAGTATGGAAATCATTTTGTTGCGCACAAAGTGCGAGATATTTAACAGCTGCGTGAAGTCAGTGCTTTTGTACGGATGCGAATGGCGCTAGCCAAGACATAAACGCCTTACAAGTATTCACTAATCGCTGTTTACGAAGAATATTAAAAATATTTTAGTTAAACACCATTGATAACCAACAGCTGTGGGAAATAACACGCCACAATGCCATACAAATTGCAATCAAACGTCGGAAATGGAGGTGGATCAATCCCTTAAGGTAATCCAAGAACGGGACGACCCAGTCATACATGGAGACGTTAACTGGACTCCGAAGTATACGAAGCAAACAAATCGTGCAATGAGCTGAAGATGCTAGCACCAAACAAATATTACAGAATAGAAGTGTGTACATAGCTCGAGGATGCTTATAAATCCACATAAGGCTTTGCACCAATCTTTCTAATTATACTTTTCAAGCAGATCTTCTGTACACCCAGAGAAAAAATGACACCATCCGTTTACAAAATGACCACATGCGGTAGCGATAGTGTATCTACCACGTTTGTGCTCAAACTGTAAACGAACGTTGTCAATTGGACAACGAAATATTGACAACGATGGGTTGTTGAAATAACAACGAACGTGTACACTTTGACTCCGTATTGTTGCTGAAGTGACACCATACCGGTGTCAAATTGACACCACACCGTTGACAAGTTGACACCATACCGTTGTCGATTTGTAAATGCTTATTCTTTTCCAAATTTACCATAATAATAAATCAGATTGTAATAGATTATACATTTTTAAAAACTATTTTATTTACAAAACGTGTTTTTATTACAAGTAAAAAATTTTAAATGTGTTTGTTCATCACCATTTTTAAGCCCTGTATTTCCTTTGTTTTTTCGTTTTACAGTGTCTTCAAATCCTAAATTATATCACAAAAAAAATTGTTTAAGATGTTCTCTATAAAATATATTGGAATTTCTCTTACCTTGGATAATACTTCCTCGTTATTGGAGTAATTTGCCGCAGTTTCATCACTTTTCAACATTGCTACACCTTGGATTGTGATATTGTGTCACCATCAATTCCAAACCATGAAGTTATACTTATAAACATAACAAAAAGTAGTTAACAGTGATCATTACAACAACAACAACCTCGGTTTTTTTTCAGAAAAAGATCTGTCTAAATTCCACTATCTCTTTAATAACCGCAAACTCTTAAAGGTTATTTGTGCTGCTAGAAAAACAAAAGTAAATATTAAACTTTGTTCTTTCAAACTGGTTAAGTTACATTTTAACTGGTCGAAGTTGATGGTTTCTAATTTCGTTTCTCATTTTTCATCGTCACTTTCATCCTTGGCTATACAGTAAAAGCTCTTGTCATCAAAACGTCTCCAGTCGTTTGGAGCCAATCTCCAATTTGTAGATCGCTCCATTTTGTTATTTAGATAATTCTTGCAAAAAAAAACCGACTTCAAAACAGATAGAAGGGCACCAATTCTAAACTAAAAATGTAAGAAGTAATCTGTAAGAATTAGATTTAAACCAAATAAAAGATGCTCCAAAATTAGAGGGAAAAAATAAAGACTATTGAATGTCAAGCCTCTCCCTATTACTGTTTAAAAGTTAAGTTATTTTCACCAGCATCCGTCTTGTATGGGGACACCATTCAAGCCTCTGTCTATAACGGTTTCAAAGATAGGGGCACACAGATCAAATAACATCACCTATTCGGACACCCTTTAATTTACAATGTTAAATTAAAGACCTGTTGTTATAGAGGACTTGGTCACAAAGATTCTTTGTAAATTTCAACTATCTGTCTATAACGGTTAAAAAGTTTAACCATATATATCAAATTACATGAACTATTGGGACACCCTTTAAATTATAATTCCAAATATTTATATTTGTTATCATACCAGAGAAAGTAGTGGACATTCTGCCTAATTTTCAAGTGTTTGTGTTTAACGGTTCAAAAGATAGGGTCATATAGATCAAATTACGTAATTTATGGGGACACCCTTTAATTTCTAACTTCAAATTGTATACTTGCTATAGTGGACTTTGCAATACAGGTTCCTTGTAAATTTCAGCTGTCTGTCTCTAACAGTTCAAAAGTTTGGCCACATACATAGAATTACATTAACTATTGGGACACCCTTTAAGTTCCAAATTCAAAATTTTATACTTTTTGTTATAGGTGACTTAGCACTACAGGTTCTTTGTAAATTTCAGCGGTCTGTGTACAACTATTCAAAAGTATGGCCATATACATCAAATTAAATGAACTATTGGAGCACCCTTTAATTTAAAATTTTGAGTATTTATACATTTTATTATAACGGTCATAGTAGTCGACATTCTATCAAATTTTCAAGGTTTAGTCTATAACGGTTCAAAAGATAGACCCAAATAGGTCATATTATGTCACCTATGGGGACACCCTTTAAATTTTAAATTTATTTTTTTATTAATTTCTGCTGTTGGGAGCTATAGCGGCACGCAGTTTTTTAAAATTTTAATTTGCTGCCCTTTACGGTTCTTAATACACGTAAAAAACATGTATGTTGTATGGGGACACCCTTTAATTTTAAATATAATGAACTGTTTTTAAAATGGGAGCAACCTTGAAGCATAACCTTTCAAATAAAGCAAAAAATTTTAAAATCGGTTCAGAAATGGCTGAGTTCTGCGGTTACATACATAAAAAAAAAAAAAAGCAACATTCAGACGAATAGATAACCTCCTTCTTTTTTGAAGTCGGTTAAAAAATGCTTCTTCATAAAATAAATGAATTTATGATAATGAAAAATATTTAATAGAACTTGTGGACTTTGACAATATTGAGTTTTTGAGCACGTTCGTTGACAAATTGTCAATTGTTCATTGACAAATTGCGTTGTTAATTCGAGTACTTTCGTTGACGTTCGAACACGTTGAAGGGAGTCGTTGTGATTTCGACCACGTTCGTTAACAAGTTGACAACGCCCGTTGACAAATAATACTGACAACATGAAGGTGTCAAAGCGACCACAATCGTTGTCGATTTTGCAACGTCGTTTTTCCCTCAGTGTAAAGATTTCACGGACATAAGTAGTATTCTCTGATGTCTATTTTAGTTTGTGCAAATATATAGTTTGTGAAAAATAAAACATTAAAGTATTGCTTGTGCCTTATTTCTCCTCTTTCCTATTTTTTTATATATAAAACTATTGTTTTTCATATTTTGTATTTATTTTTTCACATTTTATATTCAATACTTTAAAAACACTAATTTCGTTTATCAATTTCTGTAATGATAATATTCCTAGATATTGACATTACACCAAAACTATATAAATCACAAATTTGTGTTCGACTTTTTTGGAATGTCAAATAATGGAATATTTTTAAAAATTAAGTACAGAAGAGTTCAAGGAGAGATTAAAATATTATTCTGAAAGAATTAATACGAAAATATTAGCATTAGCAAGGAGAGGTTAAGATATTATTTTGAAAGAACTAATAAATATATTAAATACTAGCTGTGCCCACCACGTCAGTATTCAACACCAATTGTAAGCCTCTTACTTTTATAGTGCTTCAGTTATGGTTTATGTATTTAATTTATATAAAGGTACCCATCCCTGGATAAAATTTTAAAATTTATATAAAATTCTAAAAATTATTTGAAAGCTGTGTAAAAAGTGTTGAAAATATTTTAATAAATTGTTATTCCACATGGTAAAAATCCAAATCAAATACAAATTTTATTCAATTGGCTATTTGGCAGTAAGTAATTAATATTTTGTCATTATTTTAAAATACCACCATCTGTTGCGCAGTCGTGTTTAAAATTTTTTTTATTTTCTTTACATAATGAAACTTTTATCCAGCCTCGGATGAAATTCTCAAATTTATATAATGGGTGATTTTTTTGAGGTTAGGATTTTCATGCATTAGTATTTGACAGATCACGTGAGATTTCAGACATGGTGCCAAAGAGAAAGATGCTCAGTATGCTTTGACATTTAATCATGAATAGACTTACTAACGAGCAACGCTTGCAAATCATTGAATTTTATTACCAAAATCAGTGTTCGGTTCGAAATGTTCAAATGTGACAAATTTTGTTCAGCGATGAGGCTCATTTCTGGTTGAATGGCTACGTAAATAAGCAAAATTGCCGCATTTGGAGTGAAGAGCAACCAGAAGCCGTTCAAGAACTGCCCATGCATCCCGAAAAATGCACTGTTTGGTGTGGTTTGTACGCTGGTGGAATCATTGGACCGTATTTTTTCAAAGATGCTGTTGGACGCAACGTTACGGTGAATGGCGATCGCTATCGTTCGATGCTAACAAACTTTTTGTTGCCAAAAATGGAACAACTGAACTTGGTTGACATGTGGTTTCAACAAGATGGCGCTACATGCCACACAGCTCGCGATTCTATGGCCATTTTGAGGGAAAACTTCGGAGAACAATTCATCTCAAGAAATGGACCGGTAAGTTGGCCACCAAGATCATGCGATTTGACGCCTTTAGACTATTTTTTGTGGGGCTACGTCAAGTCTAAAGTCTACAGAAATAAGCCAGCAACTATTCCAGCTTTGGAAGACAACATTTCCGAAGAAATTCGGGCTATTCCGGCCGAAATGCTCGAAAAAGTTGCCCAAAATTGGACTTTCCGAATGGACCACCTAAGACGCAGCCGCGGTCAACATTTAAATGAAATTATCTTCAAAAAGTAAATGTCATGGACCAATCTAACGTTTCAAATAAAGAACCGATGAGATTTTTTATGCGTTTTTTTTAAAAAAAAAGTTCTCAAGCTCTTAAAAAATCACTCGTTAAAATTCTGAAAATTATTTTAGAGCTCTGTACAAGGTGTTTAAAATATTTAAACAACAATGTAATTCCACAAAGTAAAAATACAAATTTTATTCAACTGGCGCCTAATGTTGCGCAATAGTGTTTAAAATATCCCAGTTTTAAACTGAAATTGCGTACTTTCACTGCTTTTTCTCCACTTTCTCTTGGAAATGAGAAAAAAAGTATTCTATATTGGAATCAGGATGCTAAGGTACCTCCTCACAAAATTTTGTTAAAATCCATTAAGTAGATTTTAAGTGATGCGAACACAAATGATAAGCAGACAACAGATAGCAGACATTTTATTATATCTATAGATTATATATTAGCATTTTATTTTGTATGTTACATTATTGCGTCCAGATTTAAAAAGAACAGTGCTTTGTAATTTCATGAAGAAGGGAATTTGTGAATAGAGCTAAAATGACGGCCTGACATTGTTTACAAATGCAAAAAAAAAAACTTTATATAACAATAACAATTCCCGAAATTTCGTGAACATTACATTCCATTAGAGTTTAAATCAAAATAAAATAGACTATAATAATTTAATAAAATTCTCTACGCCTTTGTCTAAAAAGCATTTTTTAATTAATTTCTTAAAACATCAGTTTATAGTTTATATGTAGCAATTTCCGACAGTTTTGAGTAGGTTACAGGCACCAATGAAATGTGCAAATATCTATCTATTAATGCATATGCAGGTATGTACATATGTATGTATGTATGTTTATGCATAACGAATTATTTCTTTGTCGAAAAATATTTAAAAATATTAATCCCTTGTCATACCAAATTAAATTTTTTTTTCTAAGAAGCGTTTTAATAAATTTGGTTTTGCTTTTTAAATTTGTATTTAACAAAAGCATATCACACTTCAAAGCGTCACTTGAAATGTCAAAATTAAATTTCTTTTGTTATTTTGTTTTAAATATTAAATCTTATAATTTGACTGTACTCGTGACAGCGTTTGAGAGTTGTTTTTTGTGACAACAACATTAATTCAACATATAAAACGATAAACGGTCAAAAGAAGTTAATACTCAAGGTTAATGTTGTCAACTGTCAACACAGTGAGTTGGTGTAAACATATTGTTAACAAAATTGATTTTATGGTATTATAAGCATTTAAATGTGTCAATTCAGGCATTTTATGTAGAAAATGCAAAAATTATAAACGGAGATACTTAAATGTAAAAAATGTTTGATGCTTTTCAAAAGATATTATAAATATATTTTTTTTAATCAAACAAGTCACACATATTAAATAATTTAATTCTCTTAAATGATTAACGATTTTCTGCTAAATATTTAAAATAAAAATATTTATTTAAATAAATTTTAACTATTTTAGTATTTGGTAAAAACTATTTATATATATTTTATAAGGATGAGTTAAATCACCTTAATAGCCTTTTCTTTTCTTTCTCTAAAATGCTTTCCATAACTTTATTACATTAACACTTGGGTTTGTTATAGCAAAGGAACAATTATTCCAATTATTAATATTTGCTGTATTAATAATTAATTTTCATATAAAATTTTTAAAAAAATATTTTTTTACAAAAATTTTTGCAAAAATTTTTTTAAAAACTAGATGTATTAAGCACATAAACAACATCAGGATACCGACTAAAACCTTTTTTTTTAGCAATTTTTTTATTTATTGTATCTTCAATATAATTGAACTATCAATAATTACTTTTATAAAATTATATTTGGAATGTTTTTTATAATATTATTTATTTCTTATAACGCATAATTCCATTTTTTTTTTAAATTTATTATTATATAGTAATCCAAATGTAGAAAATAGAAAGAAAAAGAAAAGTAAAGTTTTTAATTTAATTTTTTAAATTTAAAATGGTTAATATGTTTTTTGTTTAGAAATTTTGGATTTTTTCTTGATTTCTAGATTTAATAAACTTCTCATTTGGTTTATTAAATTTTGAGCATAAGAATCTGGGTTTTTATTCAGAAAATTTAAAAAAAGTCCACTGACGATCTGGGTAAGCACCAGTGAAATAGCTATATGCTATATGGATATGCTTTCCAATAGTAATCTGTTTGGATTACTATATAATAATAAATTAAAAAAAAAAAAAAATGGAATTATGCGTTATAAGAAATAAATAATATTATCAATAATTACTCATATCTTAAGTTTAAAAATAAAAATATACATGTTAAGTCCAACCAGTGCTGGACAAAAAAAAAATTTATTTTTCACGGTTACTGTAATTTGCGGGTTATCCCTCTGATGTACGGATGAGAGAAGCAGTGTCCCTCCTTCTTAGTCAATGTAACCAGGTTCATTTAGTATGTTACGGGCCAGTGAATTAGGATGAGTTTCAAGCTTATTTAAATAACTTATGACAAGTTTCGCTATTTCCGCTTTAACTGTTGGCACGTTTAGATCTTTATGGATGTTCGAGTTTTCTATATACCAAGGAGCAGATGTAATGTAATGTAATTATACGAAGAATCTTGTTTTGTCGCCTTTGAATTTTTTCTACGTTGGTAGCTGAGGCAGTGCCCCATAATTGAATGCCATAACACCATATTGGTTTTAGAATTGACTTGTATAATAAAAGTTTGCAATCTAAAGCTAGAGTAGAATTTCTGCCAATAAGCCAGTTTAGTTGGACTGCTTTTAACTTCATTTTTGTTAACTTTGTTTCTATGTGCCGTTTCCATGTAAGGCGCCGGTCAAGATGTATGCCGAGATATTTGACGTCTGAAAGCTGGGGTATCGTTTGGTTATTTATCCGAGGGCAAGATTCTCTACGCAGTGTGAAAGTTATGTGAGTACATTTTTGTTCATTCACTTTTAATCTCCATTTCTTCAACCATTTTTCTAAATTGGATATGTGGTCTTGTAAATATCGTGATGCTACTTCGGGTCTTTCGTGAAAAAAGCTGTGTCGTCAGCAAATGTCGATATGTGAACTCGGTTACTAGTTGGCATGTCTGAAGTATACAATAAGTATAAAAAGGGCCCCAATATACTACCTTGGGGAACTCCGGCTTCGATTGGCTGGGGTGAGCTCAAAAAATCTCCTTCTTTCACAATAAATTTTCGTTCGGTTAAATAACTATCTAGCAGCTTATATAGGTTTACGGGCAAATTCAGTTTTAGCTTATATATTAGGCCTTCATGCCATACCTTATCGAATGCTTGAGAAACGTCGATAAAAAGCGCAGAGCAGTATTTTCTCTCTTCAAATGTCTTCTCAACAACATTGACTAACCTGTGAGTTTGTTCGATCGTACTATGTTTTTTCCTGAAGCCGAATTGATGGTTTGGAATACATCCTTTGTCACTTAGAATAGGGTTAAGCTTAGTTATTAACATCCTCTCAAACAGCTTTGACATATTTGACAAAAGGCTTATAGGTCTGTATGATTCAATTTTTGTGTGGTCTTTTCCTGGTTTAGGAATCATGGTAACCAAGGATACCTTCCACTCTGTGGGGAAGTACTCAAGACGTAAAATGGCATTAAAAATAAAAAGAACGATTCTGCGAGCTATACGGGGCAATTCAAATAACATCTTGTTACTGGTTTTATCAATGCCAGGGGCTTTTTTGGTGTTTAAATCCGTTATTGCCTTTTCAATATCACCAAATTCAAATCTTATCGGTATTGCAGCACTAGCCTCGACAATTGGCAACTCAACTATATCAGTCGATTTATTCGGGGTAAAAACCCTTTTCAAATGTCCAACAAATAAATTGCCCTTTTCGGAATCACTCCTTGCCCAGCCTCCAGATGTAGTTCGCAGGGGAGGCTTAAGTAAGACTGGCCTTTTAAGAGTTCTACAAGCACGCCATAATGAATAATCTGATTGAGGAGTTGCATCTAGGTCTCCCAAATAGTTTTTCAGGGATGCTACTCTTCTAGATTCCAGCATGTCTCTTAGTCGGTTCGTGCATTCCTCAAGTCTGCTTTTGAGTTGAGGAGATCTCTGTAATTGCCATTCTCTACGAATTTTTCCTTTTTCAGCCAAGGGTCGTTCGATATCTGCAGAATAAATTAGATTGTATCTAGCTAATTGTCGGGTTATTGTTGAATGTTGGGCAGCTGATTTGAGGATTTGGTCAAAATCAATAAGACTCCGCTCTACGTCTTTAGGTGTTCTTAGCGGGATGTTTTCCGAACAATGAATACTATGATACTTTCCATATTTCGACCAATTAATGCTTGTGCTAGTCGTTGGTGATATGATGTTTTGTTTGTCCCATATATAGACGATAGTGCGTGAATGATCTGAGGATAATTCAAGCGACGCTTCAGCTTTAATTTCATTTCTCTCGGAATACCCTTAAACACGCCAAAATCAATAACATCAGGTATTTTTTGTCGATCAGTAGGCCAATAGGTGGGTTGTCCACTCGATATCACATTCAGATGCATTTTTGAAATTGTGTCAAACAAAATACGACCTTTTGGAGTTATTAGGCGTGATCCCCAAAACGTACGTTTAGCGTTGTAGTCGCCTGATGCTATGAAACAGGGACCTAGTGATTTGTAGAAGTCGCTATACTGACATTCCGAAATTTGAAATCTAGGAGGTGAATAAATCGAAGAAATAACTAAGCTTTGATGAAATTCTTCAAGACAGATATTTGTTGCTTGAAGGTAATTCTCACAAAAATCACGCAGTAAATAATGTTTGATTCGGGCCTTAATAAGTATTGCCGAGCCTCCACATGCTCTTCGACGGGGGTCCTTATAAAATATAGCCATTGATTTTAAAAAGGCTATTTGCTGTTAAGTGTGTCTCGGAAATCAGCATGACATCAATTTGTTGGTTCTTGAGGAAGTATTCAAGTTCATTTTTATGTTGGCGTAAGCCGTTTGCGTTCCAGAAACATATTTTTAAACAGTTCATGGTTTGTTTAGTACCGCCTGCAACATCATAGATTGCATGCGTACCATTTCTTGCATCATGCTGCTCATAGAGCTCATAAAACTGTTTAACGAATGCACTAATGTCTCGATGCAGTTTTTCTAATCGAAAAAGGACGAAAATCCGTGACGACCTATATATATTTTCCCAAAAAAATCTATTTTTTAATATGAAAATCTTATTTTTGCTGTATCTCCTTAAAACAGACAGTTTGTAGTCGATTGCATCGACTACAAACCGTCAAAAATAAAGCACACACGTTTATAGGTAAAAGATTATATTGAAGCCAGCAAAGCTACATAGCTGCACGACCACCATGGTGGCTGTATTAAACTTAGACTAATTTTTATTTTTGTATGCGACAATTTTATTTTATTCAACAAAAGAAAATGTCACAAAATTATAAATTTCAAATACATACATATGTATGTATATTTACATACAAAAAAAAGTTTTGGAGGAAATATTTATTATTTTTTGAAAAAGTTATTTAATTTTATAAAATCAAAATAGGTATTTCTACAACAAAGACAGAGTTTACGATGTAGCTGTTCTGTCTTCAAAATCATTAAGTAGCTGACTACAAGGCGACAAAACGGAAGGTAGCCACCGGAATTTGTTTTCATTTAGCTGCGTAGCTGCTGTCTTTTATTTATTTAAAGCATGAATAATGAGGTTTTTCTCATACGAGTTATTTTAATTTATTTTTGTGCAGTATTGAATTTTTAAAATGCGATTTCCCGTGATTTTGATAACATACGATAATGGATGCTATTTTTTACAGAAATCTGCTTAAGAGTTTTGTGATGCCTTACGCAGAATGGAAAATGCCTCTTCAATTTGTGTTTCAGCAAGACAATGATCCGAAACACACATCGAAGAGGGCAAAAGATTGGTTTATTTTATTATATTCCACTAAGTACTGAGCAATTTGAAAATAATTAAAGTATATTATTTTACTCATCTTTTGGAATTTTGTGTTTTTTAGATAATTGAATTGGATGGCTCTATGTAGAATCTTGAAGTTCGAATGGTTTTACGTATATATTTCATTTTAAGTTTTTTTTTTTTTTAACAGGTCTATAGTAATTTAGTTGGTCAGTTGTTCGGCCACACAAAAATAAAAACCTTAAAATTTATTATGAAGATTTAGTATGTTTTTTTCTCTTTCGAAATATCTAGTAAAAGGTGGCTCTATTTTATGAAACACCACTGTATATATTTATAAGTGATTTGTTGCTACAACACCCCCGTGTAATACAAGAAATTCAATTTTGCAACATCAACTTATCTATTCATGTGTATTAGAAAAATATTCAAATAAATGTCTTCACATTATGCTGCTCATATAAATTCAAAAGCTACAAAAATCTTTTATGGCAAAAATATTAAAATATATACTCGAAGTGGTCTACTTGTGGTTGTTTAAAATGTTTTTCTTTTGGCCAAATTATTTGTAAAAATCACAAGGAAGTAAAAAGGTCGGACACGAATAAAAGAAGATCCTTTTCCAAAAACTTATGTAATAAGGATGTCTTTGTTTGTTTGACAACTAGCAGAACAAGCAGCAAAACTTATTTTGCTAATGCTGGTATTATAAAAAGGACTTCGGTGTAATATACAAAGTAGCAATTTGTAGCAAAATATTTAGCATCTAATCTTGTAAATAAAATATGAAGTGGTTATTCACATAAAACTAAAGGACTTTTTGTATAGAAATATGTAAAATAAACGAGGTTAGGTTTATAAGTAAATATTAGAGAACTCATAAAAGACATGGGATTAAAAGGGGTTAAAAGCGTGATGTGCAAAATTTCATTTGTAAAATGTAAACCGGCCAAGCCCTCGCATTTAATTGGTAAAAATTGGCTTAAAAAGCGCTGTACAAAAGATGTGTGGCTCTATTTATTAATAAGTTTTAAACCAAAAATTTGTTCGTGATTTAGTTATATAACCTTTTTTTTTGTTATAAAATGACAAATAGTTTTAACCCACGATAGAGCGTTAGTGGTTTTTAGGGGTTCAAATCGATTAATTTGTAAGTGTTTATGTTGATGTTGTTGAAACTTAAAAAAGTATTCGATTAATTCATTATATAAATTATTGAAAATTCATATATTTTATGATTAATGGCCTAAAATGTGACTCTGTCTAAAATAATCGTAATATATATGGACCCGGTCTATGAAAAGGTGGCTTATGACTCAAAAACAAAATTTCGAAAAATTAACTGTTAAAGATAAACAATGAATTCCGTCAGTTTCTTAGCAGTTTTTCTTTTGCATTATGAACAGTCATGCCCAAAAGGCAACCAAAAAATGCAAAAGAGCATAAATGAGATAAGTTCGTGTGTGTATATAAAGAGCGATGTTTTTTTCAATGCAAAGCGCAAACCAGTTTCTGACATAGCGTTGTCCCCAAATCGACTTTGACTTACCATAACTTTGTGCTCATCTTTCTCTACATTTTTAGTACACTTCTAAGCAAGTTAGGACTTTCTAGTTTTCACCACGTGAAAGAGCGTCTCAAAAACTATCGAAACCAAAAAAAAAAGTGGAAATTTTTTTTTTGAGTCATAAGCCACCTTTTCACAGGCCGGGTCACATATATATATGTATATACTGGCAAGATATTGAGAAGTAGGTACCGGTTATCGAGGATTTGAAATTTTTTCTGAGTGATTCCTCGACAATTCTGGGTTTGTTAAGCCGTTAAGCGATAGATATTGCGTTAAAATTATGTAAAAAGAAACATTGAAAGTTTTTGAGTACCCAATTGCAAAGTATTAATTAAGATCGGGTAGTCAAAAGTAAACTGAGTTTTTTATAGAGGAGGAGAAATTAAATGAAATAGCCGATAGCCGATAACCTTTGTTGTGAGTGCTTTAGTTTCTAAGATTTATTATAATTTTAATTATAGTAAATAATTAAATAAAATAAAAGAGAGAACAACCTTTTTCACATCCGTCAGACTGGCTTTTTTGGCTTTAAGTTTATATTTTATATCGAACGTGAGGCAGCCGCGTCTAGGGCATACATTGTGTAACTTGGCGGTCAAATTTTCCCACACCCTTCACAGTAAATCGGGCTGTATTTTGGTAATAATGCGTCGATTATTTTCTTCCAAATGGTCGAACGTTCCTGGTTTAATTCCATAGAACTGGAGCTACTTATAAAGGATGGTTAAATTTTTAAGGGCCGATGTTGATTTAGAATAAAACGCAAATTATTTAGAAAATTATTGTCATTTCTTTTTATTTTAATAATATTGGTATGGTTCAATTATGTATGGAACAAAATGTCGGACAAATGGCCCCCTCGAGGGGCTGAGGTATAATTGAGGTTCCATGCCGTAAATGTGCCGAATTATCTCATCCTTTAGCTCTTGAATTGTTTCTGGCTTATTGTCGTACACCTTTCTTTCAAATAACCCCAAAGAAAAACATTCAACGGTACCAAATCACATGATCTCGGTTTCCAATTGACACGGCTTTGACTTTCTCCCGCAAAATAGTTATTGTTTCGTTAGCTGTGTGGCAAGTGGCACTATCCTGTTGAAACCACATATCGTCCACATCCATATCTTTCAATTCGGGCCATAAAAAGTTCGTTACCATCTCCCGATAGCGAACAACATTCACAGTAACTGCCTGACCGGCCTCATTTTGGAAAAAATACGGCCCGATGATGCCGCCAGCCCTTAAACCGCACTTTTAGTCACTCTTTGTGGGTGCATTTATTTTCGACAATCACTCTTGGATTATCTTTCGCCAAAATGCGGCAATTCTGCTTATTGATGAATCCACTAAGGTGAAAATATACCTCATCACTAAAGATGATTTTCTTCGAAAATTGATCACCCACTGATCCATTTATTGCCGCGTTGCTCGATTGTGTATCTTTCCATTGTTCATATTGAGTAAGTCTGAAATTGAGAAATGTAAAATTAAATGCGGAAAAAAACTTGACGTTTAGGAGTGGTTCACAATCAACATCGGCCCTTAAAATTTAACCACCCGATATATATACCCTGATTAAATAATATAAAGTCTCAAATAAAATGAATGGATAGCCAGTTAACAGGTCCATTTCTTGAAATTATTTGTTCGCCAGATGTTTAGTTGAGTGCTGCGCGACATGTGACTCTATTCTTCCATATATGGCAGTGTGATAAAAGCATGTGTGCCATGTAACACCATTTCTGCAATTCTAATATCTTTCAATTGAGGCTCACAATTGACAATTGACTTTAACGTCAAAATAACGTTAAAACGTTAAAACGCAGCAAACAATGTCTTTTGTGGATATTAAGATGTTTTGGCAATAGCTTTTGGATTATCCTTTCTCCAAATGCGCCAGAAATGCACGTAATGCCCGATGAGTATATCGAACTGAATCATGATGTTCCAAATAAATGTCAACAGTTTGCAAACGTTGCTATAGCGTGAATTAAATCATGATAAGTTGCCAAAACAAACTAACCTCAAAACAACCAAGAATTGTCAATTCAGCTGTCACAGAATGGAGTTTTAACAATTTTAAATTCTCCGCATTAAACCCGCGGGGGTTCCAATTTTCACTGCAGGAATGGTAAATGCTTTGACGCGGTTCACTCGGGGAAAATAGGGGCACCAGACGCTAGGGTTCCTAGAACCTAAATCTGGAAGAAAAGGTCTGTGTGTTAAAACATACGGGTTCTCTTCGAGGCCCGACCAGTGTCCGAAGGACTGGTACCACGGGAATCGGTGGCTCCACAGAGAGCCTATACTCTCTGTGACAGGTTGTTGGTGAGGTCCCCTTCGGGGGTACACGTAGTGGTTGTGGTTTAAGATCAATTAAGTAGGTATGGTGCACGGTCGATCAAGTGTGCTGTTGCTTACTTGACAGACGGAGTTTGGATAGTCTCCAAACCCCTAAGCAAGAGGCTATAATATGGATCTAGGCTCGCCTTGGATATGGCTTGTCATATTATATAAGTTTCTACTCATTGTGACTGTATCACACACAAATTGCGCTTGGTGGCAGTCGTAAAGTGTTGTTATGCTACACAATGGGGGCACTAGTCTACGCCTAAGTTTCACTCGGTGGTAAGACCACCGTGAGATTAGGCCAACTAGGCAGGTACTCACGTTAATCTTGTTCCACAAAATTCTCCGCCTTAAAGCGTTATCTGAAATTGCCAGCATTAAATTATTAAACAGGAGACACTTGATTTCTCACATGACTACCATTTCTAGGTAACCCTCGTTGAGGTATCCAGATGAGCAAAATGTGTACAAAAGTGTTTTTCTTTGCAAATTGTCTTAACAAATCTTAAACATAATTTAATTTTCATAATAAAACTACTTGCTTCTTTCTTCTGTTCGGCTCTACTAAACAAGTATGTCAGCATTTGCCCTAAAAATTAATTGAATTTAACCACAAGTACATGAAACAATTCTTCATAACTTAGCCAACAAATGTCTTTAGGGTGTTTTTCCTTATGTTCCAGAATGACACAAAAGTATGACATTTGTTGTGTCTGTCATTTTCTAACCCCCCATCTCCCCAAACACAAATTACAAATGTATCCAAGAACTATTAATATTGTGTTGTAACATTTCGTTCGATTGTTATTAAAGCACTTGTCCAGCAGGCCAAAACATATGAGTCTACTAAATTGGATGGGCAAATGACCACTTTGTTATCAAACAACACACTCACTCGTAAATGCCAAATTTGAAATGAGTCTTTAGTAAATGTTGTCTCTACGTGTCACTCATTATTCTCTGCTGCTTGCTTTTGTTTTAATATTTTATTTTCCTTCTAGTCCTTGCAGCCATTTTCATTTACAGACTATTTTGTGGTTTTTTGTTTTATGTTTAAGTGACCATTATGTTTTGCACTTGTATTTGTAGATCTTGTGGTCCTTAAGGCCATTATTTTACTTGAGACATATTTTATTTTTGGTTTAATCGTACCGGGCCGCAGGTAACTTTTATTGTTGTTTAGTCACGCGTTAGTTTGTTGATAGTTTTTTTGTTGTTAATTTGAAGTGGTGCATGATTTTAAGACATCTTTTGGTTGTTGAGGAAAGGTTTATAACAGCTGGGCTTTTTTATCATAAAGTTAAAGAATTGAAATGTTTTACCAGATGACTATGGCAAAATTTATAAGTAAAATTTTTGTTTTGTGAAAGGTTTATAGAACAAATTTTCTAACTAAATTTGTTTAATAAATATTTTCTATTACCAAAATTTTTTTTATGAATATGGCTCCTATAATCATCGAGTTTGTAATTTCCTATTTTTTAAGGATCCAGATAAGATTTAATGTTAATGAGGTAAAATACATAATAGGTTGAGGAAAACGAAATACATTATTTTTTCGGTAGATCGCTGTAGTGATCGATATCTCGTAAAGTTTATTTATGTACGTTGTCAAGGTAACATTTCACAATAAAAAATTCCTTTACTGCTTTTTGTTTGGTCCATTCAGTTGTAAGTTACATTGTCTTAAAAATTGAAGTCAACAAAGTTAAAATTCGATACATTTTACAGGTTTTCCTTGATAAAGGTGAAAATGCAAGCCACAATATCCGTTTAAGAAATGGTCATTTTGTTTGTCGTTTGCCAAGCCTCTGCAAAAGCAAATTCGATCCATCATGCCATGAAACTGAAAATAAAAGTGTGTCTCCATAGTGACTTTATTTTCGCCCATATGGCCGAATTTATAAAACGTTAGAGGCAGGCTCTTGAAATTTTCACAGAAGGCGTATTGCCATGTCCTCTTTAACAACAATTACAAAAAATTAAAGGGTATTCCGATAGTGATTTACTTTTTTTTTAACCATATAGCTTGACTTGTGACTTGAAACTTACACAGAGTATATAAAATTATGTCTGTATTAAAAACAACAAATATAAAATAAAAAATTAAGGAGTGTTGCCCCAGTGATATTCTTTTACGTATAAAGCCTTATTTTTGAACTGAAATAGGCAGACACTTTAAATTTCCAAAGAATATGTTTTAGAATGTAGCCTGTAACAACAAGTAGCAATAATAAAATTAGTAAATGTGAAAGGGTGTTTGTTTCCTTGTGGTCGCGATTTTTACAGGGTATGTAAATGATCGCTATAAGAAAAAGTATAAAATATGTCAATAGAAGACGTGATTGTTATGTAACTTGATCTTGACATTTTTAAAAGCATGTGATATCAATATAAAATTAAAGGGTACTTTTTAGGTTAAGCGGGTAGCCACATAGAAAAAAAAAGAAAACGGCACAGTTAGGTCCAAGATGTTGGTCCCTTTGTGTTACCTGCGTAGGAAAAAAATAGAAAGAGAGAAGATGGAGAGTGAGTGACAGCAAGATAGGTAAGCAAACAGACTTAGACTAAAACTAAGGAGGAGAGCAAAATTACTTAATTCTCGCCAAGTGGGAGTGGGCCAGGAAACCAACCGCAGCTCCTTAGAAAGGAATTAATGGTTAATAATGGTTCCAATATTGAAATACCAGAAAGGCTCTCGAAATGTCGCCGTCCCAGGTACAGAAGACATTGATGTTCCAGTGCAGGACATAGGCAGAGAAGGTGTTCAACCTCTCCTTATCTTGACAGTTTCTATAGAAGTCATTGTATGGGAGATCGTCCTTCTGGCATGGGTTTCAAATAGGCACTGACCGGTGAATGTAACGAAACCGTTCCCTTCTGGTCCAGTAAGGGCCAGATTGCCAAGTAGGCCTGAGCCAGATCGTAGAAAGCGTAGCTAATGCGGTGCAAGCAGTCCAAGAGGGGAATGCCACAATAGACGTCTATGGCGTCATCATGTAGCACTGTAACCTTCTTGGAAAGTTCATCAGCAACATAGTTGCCTAGAATAGTCCCATATCCTCGCACCCATTTGAGGGTGATTGTCGAATTTTCCGCCATCGCATTTAAAGATGCCTGGCATTCTAGCATGAAATTTTATGTGCTATACACACCTTTAAAGGATATGTTAGCGGCTTTAGTGTCTGTTCAAAACCAAATATCTCTATTTGATATTCTGTGATACCTTAGCCACTTCGCCGCCTTTGTGATAGCAGATATCTCTGCTTGTAATACAATGCAGTCATTCGGGAGTCTGAAACATATCTAGTTCCAAATTCTTCTATATATCCTCCGCCCTCAACTCTCTCAACCCTTTAGGGGGCTGAATATTTGGTTTCCCGGATTATTTACTATCTAAGAGTATGCCTAAATATTTCGCACTATCAGATCAGGTGCAAATCGCCTTGAGTGCCATTTCCAATCTTTGTGTCATTATGTCAACATGAGCACCTGCAATTGCAACCGCCACATCGTCTGTGTAGGTAACTATTTTGAAGTACATAGAATCCAATCCCCTTAGTTGCTTATTGATAGATATTTTCCATAGCAGCGGAGACAAGACCCCAACTTGAGGCGTGCCTCTTCTTGCTATTTTGGTGACTTTTGTCGACCCGAATGAGGATGATGTATTCCTATATCCCAGTAGGTGTGTTATGAACCTGATGATCGATTGGTCATGCCTTACACACATAAGGGATCGAGTTATTGACATCGGGTTAATATTATTAAAGGCTTCTACAATATCCATGAAGGCTACCATGTTGTAATTCTTATGGTCTAAAGACTGCTTATGGTCATCTGCCCCTGCAGAAATCTTTCCAAGATTTACGTTTTGCGTTTCTAACTTGATTTGTAAATTTGTTCAGTGAAGATTTATAGAGTGACTATTTTACTGTCCTCTTCGCTTCTTCGAAAAACTTGCGGCATTCGGCTATTTACGTGGACCACCATTTTGGGCTGTGATTCGCGCGTTGAACCGATGGCTTGCATGGCCGATCAGTTGCGTCCTTAAAAGCATTTGGGATATTGTTCAGAGCATCTTCAATAGGCTTAGTGTCCCGGATTTCAAAGGAGTACGTAAGTACAATGGTAAGAAACGTGCACTGATGCTCCTATTTTTATAGACCTTGGTCGTACCTTTTTTAATAATAATAGAAATGACAAGATAGCAGTGATCGGAGAAGGAGAAGTTATTAGAGACTTTCCCATCCTCGATTAATAGTGCATAGTGTGCACTGATTAGCTAGAGCTGGAAAACTATCGATAGTCATTATATTCGATATTTTCGATATTTAGTATCGAATTCTTTTAAGAATTATTAAATTATAATTTTTTAATAATAGCAAAATTGTATCTAACGAACTTAATTTGGTTTGAAAAATAAAAATCTCGAAATGAGATATATTTGTAATAAAAATATTTTTATATAAATACAACATCAAAATTATTTTGTGTAGTAGTCTCTACAATAATATACTTCACAAAAATAGTTTTGTTTATAATTATCGAGTTACCCAATAATTTTTTATAAAGATTTTTTTATAAAGACCAACTTATCGGATGCCCTGGTGGGCTAGTGGGTAGTAATTTACTTTATGATTTTGGGGGTTATGGGTTCGATTCCAATCAAATACTCTAAGTCTTTCACTACAATAAGTAAATTTATGTTTTACTATGCTTGGTAAATTAAGTTAGAATATAATTTGTAATTCTATTAATTAAATAAAAAAATGTCAACGTTGTATTTTGACTTCAAAGTAGATCTTCTATCTGAAATAATGATACCTGCTTTGCTTTCAGATACTGTCGAAGTTGCAGTTATTCAAAAATAACGTAAGGCATATTATTTTAGAAACGATATCGGATTAGAGTTGTTCTGTAAATTTACTTAATAATGTGTCGAATTATCAACGATAATATTGCTATCGAAGAAAAAATGATCGATAGTCCAATGAAAACAGAACTATTGCTAGTATCGATAGTACTATCGATTGTTTGCCAGCTCTATGACTAATGTGATATTTAATATCTCCTGTATGTTTGATACAACAAAAGTGGGTTCAGAACCCCTATTCACAACTACTAGATTGTTATTAAATATAAAATCAAAGATACTCTCACCCCTATAGTTCGTTAAAGAGCTTCCCCAGATTTGGTGATGCGCCGGCGCCTATTACTATAGGTACTATACCTATTACTATAAGACTATATAGAAGTCCCCTATTACTATAGGTACTATAGTAATAGGGGACTTCTTAATATAGATACAAAAATTTAAACTGGACTTATGTTAAACATAGTATGTTTGTGAGTCTGAACCCTGCGCCTGCGGATCGGGATCGTACTTAAGTGATTTATTATGTAAATTAATGTATGAACTTATACGAGTAAAAGTATATTTAATGTTTTAATGAACTCTATGACCAAACATAAAAATCTATATGCTTATTTTATCATCAATGACACACTTTGTTCATCTTTTTAAATCAAACCAGAATAAAGTCAATTCTTATCACATTAACCGTTTATTGTCCATCACATGCTGCAAAAAATAATATAATGACACCAATAAAAATCTCCATAAAAATGACAACATCATCGTCGTCGTTGTCAGATGTCTATTATTGGCATATAACGGTCATTGATTTATGTCAATACAGCTGTCAACTCAAAGCAACAATTGGAGCATAAATATACTTGTGAAGCCAGTCAATGATAAGATGATGATGTTTTTTTTCTTTAACGCATTTTTTATTTTATTTAAGAATTTATTTTAAAAAGCAAAGCATTTTTAAAGTCCAAAAAAAAATATGTTGACAAATAGAAATCATTAAAAAAATAAGAATCAAATTAGGATTTGATTGATGAAGAATAGTTTTGTTTGAGAAACAAACTTATTGTCACAAAAATACAAATGTCAAAAACAAAATAGAACACAATATTCATGATAAGAATTTATTAAAGAAATAAAAAATTTTGCAAAGCAATCAAAGATAATGGATCATAGTGAAGTGTATGTGACAGATTAAACAAAAAGTTCAAAGACTTTTTATGCGAGAGTTTTTTTGTTTAGTGAGCATCATCATCATTTGTAGCAGCAGTCGCCGGTTTGGTATTTTAGGAAAATCGTTATAAAAACAAAAATTAATGTCACGAAATTATCATTAATTATTTTCTTTATTTTTTAAAATTTACTGGCTGACTGACGTCCATACATATACGAGTTGTATTCTTAAAGAAATTTTAAAAGAAGAGGAGGCTTCTGAAGATTCGAAATTGATAAGCAACCAAGCAACTGTATGACAAACTCACACTGAAGATGAGACCTTTTTCTTGGTGTCGTTTTTGTTGTTGTTGCTACTGTTTCTTAATCTTGGAGCCTAGGTTTTTTTTTCATTCTTGTTGCTATTGTACTCAACAATGAATTGATAATGTTGTCGCACAATTGTTTTGTAATTTTGTATTTTTTATTTCTTTTATTTCTTTAACAAAACACTATTCTTGGACACAAAGGAATGAATGACTTCTGTTGAAATTAGTTTTTTCTGCACTTTTTCTTTAATAAAAAATAAAAAAAGTAATAGTTTTGTGATTTCAAACTATTGTTAAGTTATGTACACTTTGACAAAAAATACCGCCAAAATATTAATCAAATTAAAAAACAAATTTATTACACGGGTCAACACTGATTCTACGACATGGGATTTATATGTCTATACTGATAGGTCATGCCAATTGATGTAGTTCTTAGCCTGTAGATTATATATTTTTTTAAATGGCTTTGTCTCTCGCAATAAACGGTCATGTGGAAAATGGACGAGGTTGTACCGCATATATGAGTACCATGAGGAATCGGTTTGTCCGATTCAATTTTGTCCATAATATTTATGTAAAATTTTAAAAATTTTGTTTTTAAAGGTCATTAAAAAAATTGAATCTTATTCGAACTATTTTATAAATGAAATAATAATTTTTCAGTCTACATCGTTCTTTAGTATTCTTAGTATCTATCTACAAGGTAGATTAAATTGTAATCATTTTTCTATTTATCAACTTTTGTAGAGAAAGAGAATAAGATAAAATTATTTACTAAAAAACATAACCGGGGTATGTGTCTGTATGTGTCTGTTTTACTACAACGTTGGCAGGAGGACCAAAAAGATGCTTCGATATAATCGGAGTATTTTAAACTGGTTAATTTCATTGGAGACAGGTCATGGATACAGATGCAGGCGGTAGCGTACATTTTGTATGTATGTGCAGTATAGTATATATTAAACTAGCTGTGACCACTAAGTCTTAGGAGTTCTTACAATTATCCCATATTCCTAATATTTATATTAAATTCCAAAAATATTGTAAATAGTGTTTAAAATATCCTAGCAAAAAATACTGCTTCGTCGTATGCAGGTCTGTAAAGGAAAGACGAGTTGTTAACGCTTACGAACCTGCTTACGTATGACATGATATTTGTTCGCGATGTCCCACTTAGTAGCATTTCCTTTTAAGCGCTCAATGCAGTGCAGTATAGATGTTCTAAAATCATACGGTATTAAGTTCGTAACTCGTCGTAACTCCTCGTAGATTCGAACTTTGTTTATCGCTGCCTTAGAGTTGTGCTTTTTAGTATGCACTACTGTAAGCGAAATGTAAAAAATTCGTTGTTGTTTTGAAAACTTAACATTTTCTGTCATACAAAATTGCATTTGTTTAGGCAAAATATATGTGCTTACTATTAAGAGATTTTGTATGGTAGGAAAAGATTTCAATGCTTCCAAAAACCCAATTTTTTTTGCTTGGATTCCGCTAACAATGTCAATTTTGCAGTACCTTTAAATCGTTAGAATTGCGTTTTTTCACTACGTTTGCTATATTTTCTTTGGTAATGAGATATTTTTGCGGAAAGAAGAAATCTTATATTTGAACTGGGATACTAAGGTACCTCCTCACAAAATTTGAATAAAATATAGCCAGTAGTTGGTACGTGATGCGAACACAGACGGACAGATAGACAGATACACAAAAATTCAAAAATGGCTGCAACAAAATTTTCAAAAAATATTTCGTATACTGAAATGGTCCTGTCATAGTTTTATTATATGTAATGATGTGGATGCTATGAGGACTTTATCCTTTCGACAAATGTTAGCAAATACCAAGAAGAAGTAAATAAATTAAGAATGTTAGTAAAGACCGTTTTACACTATAATATAAATATTAATACTTTTGAGGAAAATGAAACCCTGACATGATGAGTTGTTAGTGTTTTTAAAAAAAATTCCAAACAGCTATTACATCAGTTTTGCATTTCATTCAAAAGTATTTAGTGTGAAACAACCAGCGTTGCCGTTTTGGTCCAATTGGACCAAATTTGGTCCGAAAAATTTTGAAATTTTTAAATTAGTCCGATGGTCGGACCAATTTCATTTTGGTCCGTTTTGTAGTTTATTATTTTTCATTCAATTTTCTTTTTATTTTTAATGTACGGCAAACATCTGTTATATTCAAAATAGTTTTTACACACCGATATTCACAAATTAATTATTAACTACGTTTTAAAAGTTTCCTAAACTAACTGAATGTGATGCTGATTTAATAGTAGCAGAATGGAATTTGCTGCGGCTCAGCGAAATAAAAATTTCCGTTAATTTAAATATCAATAAAAAACGGTTTTAACGAAAAATGTTTTGGATTTTATATTTAATTTGTTATCACTGCCACATAGCTCCACCGCAGCTGAACGCAAATTTTTAACTCTATCGCTAATAAATAAAAACCAAATTAAGAAATAAACTGGAAGTAAGAACTATCAACAGTATTATGTCTTGCAAATATATTATTGAAATAAATAATCCACACTATATATGTGCTAATGAAATCTTTTACCTAAATAATTTTTTATAATTAACATTCTTTGTCCTACAACTGATCTCAAACAGCTTGAAAAATTTGTTGATATTAATGTATTCATTACATATGCCAATAATCATATAAAATGTGTTATATTTCATTATTCTTTTTTAACAGTAAATGTAAAATAGATACACAAAAAGACTGAATAAGATTATTTTAGTTCTCGGCATTTTAAATGTAGTTATTTATAAATTTCATTATATAATTTTTTTCATACCTGAATTATTTAAATCAAATAAATAATGTTTCAAACCTTTATTTTACTTAATAAAATGTTTTTAAAAAATATTAATTGAGTTTTAAAATTTGGTCCGATGCAAACCGTTTTGGTCCACTTTTGGGAAAATTTTGGTCAAAAAACAAATTTCCAACGGCAAAACTGGAAACGACCTTAAGTAATGGCAAATTAACAAGCGGATATCAGAATTCAATTTGAAATGAATATTATCAAAAGGGGGATCTGAATATAACGTTAATAGTGTGATTTGCTACGAATATTTGCAACAACCACACGCAAAAAAAAAACATGGTTGAGGTAACCATAATCTAAGAGCAACATGTTATGGTTGAGGTAACCATAATCTAAGAGCAACATGTTATGGTTGAATTATATGGTTATATATAAAAATAATATTGTTGACGTTGGAACATATTATTGTCTTACATAAAAATAACATTGTAAAATACAACCATAGTTATGTTTGTAATATAAACATACTATAATATAATTTGAAACATGTAAATGGTTATATGTGACAACGTATGAATATATTTATAAATAACAAAAAACAAATACACGAATATTTCCATTTAGACTTACATACATCTTTTGATATTTTCTGCTTACTTTTTTATGTGTTTGATATTATTAATTTAAAACTATCATTTATAATAAAACACAAATTTATTTGTTGACAACAAATATGTATTTAATGTTTTTACGGTTTTAGATGAACCGATAGCTTACACACATATTTCTGAACTAAAGAACTGTCAAAACCAAAATATGTATTTGTAAAACCAAACATTATTTTTTTATTTTTAGTCGAACTTAACATACTATGTTTAATAATAATATATTATGGTTATTATTTTTAAATATTAAAAATAATTTGGTTGTGGTTTGAATTTTAATATGTTTCAAATCAACCATGTTGCTTTTTTGGTGCGTATAACCATTGAATGATTAACTGTTAACAAAAAACTTGTTTATCGTGAACAAAGTATTGTTTTAAATAACTATAATTTGTTCACAGCAAACATCTATTGTTACAGAGAACATAGTGTGGTTGCCGTGACCATACAATAACCATGTTTTTTCTTTGCGTGCAGCTACGGTATAAGTGTGCCTGCATAGAATTTATAACTGAAGAGTGGTTAATGATGAAATAGGTGTGAAAATGTTATCTTCGAAGACGCTACAAACTCAATGAACTGAGCCACTGCTTCTCTAATGCCGTTTCGTCTGTTAGCAGTCTTCGAAAATTATTATGAAACGTTATAAATAGGAAATAAACAAATGTTCTAATACATTGGAGTAGGAAAAATTCGCGGCAACTTAGTACTGGCTCTTAATAAACGAAGTGATGGTTTGTATAATAATGAAACTTTTTGTTTATCTACAATACTTGATCTTCCCGTAAATTGAAGTCGTGCATTATATTAACCAATTAATTGCCTATTGCATTAAGATTAGCAAATAATGCTCTTATATTTTTTCCATTAATATTATTTTCAATAACAACAATGAAACATTATCATTAGTATATATTTATAAATAAAAAATCATTATGATTAAACAATGATTAATATGATAAATCATTATTCAAAGTATTAGCTGCCGCTTTTTTTTTTGTAAGAAAGAATTTATAGTGTTCAAAGTCAAAGCTTGTATAGAAATCGTATAATAGGGTCTAGTGATTAATCACCTCGCCTAATCACCATCATTTTTTTATAAGTGTTATTTAAAATTTTATAACATTTATAGGATTTTTTACAAATTTTGTGAATTTATATCCGAATGCAAATAAGCTAATATAATTATTTGTATTTTATAGAAACGATTAATTTTCATCCAATATAATTATTAATTATACTACTTAAATACAGTACTACATTTGCATTAGCATTGGTAAATACAATTATAATTAAAAAAATAATCAGTAGCATTAAATAACATATAAACTTTTTGTTATCGTAAACATGTTCAAAAATGACAATGAAAGATCTCAAGTACGATCCATAATCCACAAATATCCTGAATATTTTTATTAAGCTTCCTATTTAGTCACATGACCTTAATCTCTCTCTTTTTGGAAATATTGTAGACAAGGTCAGTCATTGTAAAAGATTTGGCGAGTTATGCTGCGTTTGTGAAAAATTTATCAGAGTCCTTAGAAGATGAACCCCTGATCTAAGCTTTAATTTTCCTCAAGAAAAATCCAAAGGTATCTAAGGACTTGTAATATATATAGAAATGTTTATTTTCAATCGCAATGCCCAGTTATACTTACTATCAAGTGAGTTCTCAGTACCATCTATCTTTCGCAGGACTTGTTCAAACATCCTTGCGAAATCACCTTTCTCTGCAAGACTTGTTTTTTAAACAATATTGTATTGGTTTTTAGTCCTTAGTCTCTGGTTGTAATTTTATGTTGTATTAATTTTGCCATTAATTTAAATTCACAGGGCACATTGGTATCGATCTCGCCCTTTTTTCCTATATAGATAAGTATCGTGTCGGCAAAGAGACTCCTCTTCGATTTGTCGCTTGTGGCTTAAACTGAATACAATTTGTTATACCCTTCACCACAGGTGGAAAGGGTATATATAAGTTTGTCATTCCGTGTGTAATTTCTACAATATTCATTTCCGACCCCATAAAGTATATATATTCTGGATCCTTATACATAGAGAAGTTGATTAAGCGATGTCCGTCTGTCCGTGTTAGTGTGGTAATGTCATTTGCCAAGGCACCAGAAGAGATACAAAAAATTTAAGCACACCAATCTGTCAGGCATAGTTTCGAAAGTTTTGGTATTGCAATTCAGCAACATCGGATCATTCCTTTGGAGGCTACGGGCCAAAAACCACGCTCACCTATATTTTTTTTACGTTTTTTTTTAATTTTTTTCGGCTGTAATGATTCCGTTTTGCCTTTTTTTGTCAAATAAATATTAGACTGCGACAGGTAGATCGCAAGGAGTGCATACAGTTCTCGGGGGATCAATAACCTCCTTCGAGGGGCGATTTTTGTTTGTTTTTAGATTGGTAGGGTTTTTCTGCTTTGATTTGTATTAGAGACCTTAATAGAAATCAATACACAGGAGGAGAGGTAGCCAATGGACCCACAGGGTACTAACTGATAAATAGGAGAAGTAAAAAGGACCCCCCATGTGTCAATATGAGGAAATTTTTTTTTTGTAAGGATATCTTTTTGCTTTAGTCTGACCATTCTAACTTAATATAGATTGCAGAAAGGTCCTAAATTAAAAAAAAAAAAAAAAAAATGCAATCAAATTTTTTAAAATTTTTTTTTTAAAAAATCACCATGGTGAAGGGTATAGAATATTCGGCATGGCCGAATATAGCACTTTTACTTGTTTTTATGTGTCATTGACCTGCTAGTTGACCAGGCTAGTTGGAATAACGACTTGTTTGATGACGAAGTGGCTTTATAATGATGTTCTCACATCGAAAGCGCACGTCAACCGTACATAGTGGCGACATTGTATAAGACAACAGTTAATTATTTTAATTGAAACGTTTTAAAATAAAAAAGAGTTTGCTTAAGTTAGTCTATTTATTCATTTAGTCATTAATTTACTGGCAGCTCATATATTTCGAGTGCTTCGATTGGTGGTATGCCAGTCTATCAGTCTGGGAGTTGCGGGAACGATTCCCACCAAAGACCCTGGATGTATTCTACAGACAAGAAAAAAGCTTCGCAGGTGTTGGCTTTAAACAAAAAAAAATCTATAATAATATTTTAATGAGAACTGACTCTTAGAAATGCATAAGGATCCAGTAAAATAAATAATGAATTCAATATCCTCTTGCTCGTGTTTAAAATAATTTTAAAAATATTCAAACTCACACGTAAATCTGTTGAATGTTGAACACAAACAAATATTATTTAAAAAGCCTTAAAACTAATTTACATTTATAAACATTTCCTTACCATACATATTTTTCTCTCCATGTATTGGAAAAAAAACTCCTTTTAAGCCCTTTTAAATTTTCTCACAATTACAAAAATGTAATAATTCCGCAAAAGGAGTAAAGTCTTCTAGAAATAAGAAAAATATTTATGTTTTTGCATTCGTTTTAGTTAATTTCAATTATTTAAACATTAGTTTCTCTAGCCAGCAGCACTAATTGTATTGAATCGCATTAAACTTAAACCAAATTGGCGGCTGCATAAAGATAAATTGTGAATCTAAAGACATATACTTATAATATGTCGAAAGTCTTCTTTCTTCTTTGACAATGGAAAATATGTATGTGTGTATGTACAGGGATACAAAAAACAAGCTAGAACTAGCTAAATGATCGTTAATATTTAGATACGAGTAACAGAAGCAACACGACATTAATATTAAAAATTGTTTGCTACTGTTTGCTTCTCTCTATTCAGATAAAATAAAAATTTGTCTAGTTTTGTTAATAATTATGACCGCACTCTGTATTTATGTATGTATGTATTTATGTACGTAAAGCTTGGCTAATGTTTAAAAGAGGAAGATAGATAAGTACCAGTATTATTTTCATAGACCATTGTCTCATTAAACTTTATATTCATATAATTCTATTAAATAACACAACAATGACACGAAAGAATATTAAGGGCCATTTTATTATAATCGTTTTTCTTTTTTGTAACCTAAGCGTTTAAGAAATTAAATTATTGTAGGCAAAGGAGACATGAAGACACTCTAAAGATTCCTTTATTAATTTTAGTTTTGAAATTTTCTTTCTTAAAACCCTGAATCTTAAACGTGATTTCACATAGCCCAAGCTAATATGTACCGCAAAGGTCAAGCATTTCGCATGGTAAAAGTGGTTTTATGGTCATATGACTTGTCACTTTTCCATGTGTAAATTCTAAACACGTCGTGTGAACCCTTTCAAACATAACATGTGTATTTTCCATGTGTACAATACATATGACATTTTTCATTTAGAACGTGTTCTATTTTGATGTGACAAAGCATCTGACATCCTGTAATGCCAACTTGATATTTGGTTTTTTATGCTTTCTTTGGTACCAAAAGCGCTAAAAATATGGTAAAAGCACTAGTTTTGCATCTTTGCATCATTGGAAATAAAAAACTGTGTGGCGGCAAAATTATATATTGTAGGTTATGTCACATGTAATTACACATGTACGTTTGAAAGCAAAAATGAAAACCGCATGTAAAATGGATATTTTGACATACACATGAAATAACATATGGGTTAAACACTGTGTAATTTTTTAAGTCATGGCAAAATAACCATATACGGACACCACTACGTCATAAAAGACTAAAAAAAAGACTCCTGTCTCCCACTTTTGCCCAAAGTCCTCCAGGTTTTTTTTATGGGCCCTCAAAGATGTGGGGCCTCGATGTCATTTTTGCAAAAAAATGATCATTTACTCAAGCTCATATTTTGCAAACCGTTTGGAATTTTGATATACTCTCTGAGGCAAAGTTGTAGCTCTTGTCATAAAGAACAAAAATTGTGAACATATAAAATCAAAAAAACTTCATCTTCAAGGTCCAAATCGCAAAAAACTTTAAAAAATTAATTTAATTTTTTTTACCTTTTTGCCCCTGTTCAGGTCCATAGGTAGCAAACCGTTCAAAATTCAAGGAAACAATGAACTACAAAAATGAACCTAAGATCTCAATAAACAACTTTCTAGAACATATGAACTTCCTAGGAATGATACTTAACACCGTTTAGGTAGCGCTTAGGTAGCTAAAAAATTTTCGGGAAATTTATTTTTTTCCGTGTTGCACTGTGTTATCAAACTGACAAGTCATATGCCAAATACACTTCGTGTAAAACCATTTTAAGTGACTATTAGATGAAAAATATAATTAGGCAACCCATGGTAATCAGCTAATAAACTACCAGAAACTACATTATTATATACAACAAGCGCAAAAGCAACAAGTATTAATTTGATTTTTCTAAAGACAAAAAATTATTAAAAAACAGATTTTTTTAAAAATATTTACGGGTATTTTTTCGAAATATTTAGATAAGATTTAATCTTTCAATATAGTCAATTCTTGTGCGATAAGGCAAACAAGCGAATTGCTCGTACAAAATTGAAAGGTTCTACATGTTATTTTTCTCTAAATACACGGTAATAAGGTTTTTCTTTGTTCATAAATTTTTTCAATCCAGCCAGTCTTTTGGTACATAAATTTAAGAATCTACCTATAAGAGTTCTATATGTACACTATATCGCTGGTTAACAAAAATTTTGTCCAGATACCTTCACGAGTGATCTTAGAAGTATTTCTCCTGCTTATTCCAAATTTGTACTTAGTTTCTTTATATTATGTATAGTTTATTTAGGATAGCTGTATGTGGAATCAACGATACTATCTCTTCCTCACTCAGGAAATTTACCAATGCCGAAACCACCGGCGCGCAGTGGTTCAGAAACATTTTTCATTGGCCAAAACTCTGTAACTTTTTAACTAATAAAGATTTTTTAGTAGTTCTTTTTTTAGTCAATAGACAACATCTTAAGCTTTTACCGAGTTTAGGCCTTATTAAAATCGGTGCAGCGGTTGCTGAGAAATTCAAGCCTAAAGTTGAACTTTCGATTTGCTTTTCCTAATTCTTGTTTGAAATTCCGTTTCAAATGTGCCAACTCATTTTTGACCCACTTTTCCTTAAACAATTTGGCTCAAATTTGGTCCACGGGTCAATCTTGGATGACAATACAATATTTTGCTATCCTTAGGGTGGCCCCTATTTTCACAGGTATTTTCCGTATTTTCATTAGGATTGGCCAAATTTCAACTTTATGCCTAACAATACTTACATATTTCCTAGTTTTTGGTCAATTTTAAAACAAAACAGTGTAATTTAATTTTTGTTTAATTTTATACATATTTATTTATAGTTATAAATAGATTCTAGGTAAATAAAATAACATTTAATATTAATGTTTGTATACTTTATTTTATTCAAATACTAAATTCAAATTATTGGCTGGAATATTTCCTTTGGAGGATAACACTCCTTTTTAGCTGCAATTATGTGATGATATGACGGGTATAAATTTGAGCCTTTTTCAATCGCACGTAATCTGAGTTGAGTATACTGCTGTTTTGTTAACTTTAAATCCAGAAATAACTGTTTTTTCTGGCTTGGTGTCGGAATGCTTTTAAGGATCCGTTTTGTTCTCACCGGACTAGCAGAAATGACTTTTTCAATGATATCCACTTTCGTTAATTGTTTTTGTGATCGCAGCTTGTAAAGAAAACTATCTTTAATGTTTTCACATCCGATTTCTTCATTTATATTCTTAGATCTATGGCTACAGTTATCTAGCGATTTTTTTGGTCTTCCACCACTCTTCTTATTTGTGGTTTCTGAAATCATCTGGATACTAAGTTCACCTTGTAACCAATTTTCAAAGCGATTGTAAAATTTACTTTTACTATAGTGAACTTCCTTGTAGCGTTTTTGCAATATTTTTACGAAATCAGATACTTTGTTTTTTTGTTTCCAATTGCGTTTCACTGCTGATAGCATTTATGTTCAATTTTCTTTCAATATGGTTTAGAACATCTTCTTTGTTTTTGTTTTTAAAATATTCTTCGGTCAATTCATTATAGCTGAAAGTTTCCATATTTTAATTAAGCTGAAAATAATGTATTTGTTGAAATGCTATAAAAATAACTTCCAAAAATTTATCAACCTTTTCAAATCGAATTCTTGTCTGACAGTAAAATTTATTTCCAAATTTTTGTCCTTATATACTCAATAAAGAAATGTCAAACTTAAAGTAGATTACGTACACACAAAAAAATATTAGAGCTATTATTACCTAGGCTAGCTCATGTATTTTTCTTTTGTATGGAATTTTTTAAGACAAAAACCAAGTTCAACTACCTAAGCTGATTTGGAAAACGTACAATAAATTTGCCTTTTTAAATCGAATACTTGTACCGAAATAAAATTTATTTCCAAATTATTGTGATTTATACTACATATAAAAATGTTAAACCTAAAGTAGATTTTCTAAACACAAAAAACTAAGTTTAACTACCTAAGTTGATTCGGTTTATACAAGTTTTCTATGGGAAAATTTGTCATATACAACTTATACTGGATTTTAAGGAAATTTTACCAAAAATTGTTTTGTGTACTAAAATTCTCAATTTTCGAATAAAATTAACTTTTTAGTTAGATTCCTCTCTTTCCACTTACGTTTTGCTATCTGCATTTTGTACTTTTGGCAGTGAATGACTTCTAAAGTAAATTTACTAGCAATTTTGATAGAAATTTGTTTGTAAAAATGTTGAGTATTTTCATTAAAATAGAAAAAGTGTTCTACGGGCGGATCCGGGCGGGTGCAAAAGTATATATAGGCTTAAAGAGAACACTTTTGCCTTTCTTTGGGTGGTTTCGGTTTTTTGTCCTTTTTTGTCCTTTAGAAGTTATATACTACTAAACTTCAAACTTTGCGAATATATGGAGGTTTCCAATTTTAAACATAACACCCTATTTACAAATTATACAGGGTGCGCATATACCATTTCTTAAAAACAACAGTTCACCCAACATAACAAAAAAAACCGCAGCTCAATATCGATAACAGTTTTTAAGAAATCGCAAATTAATATGAGATCAAATATTACAATTTTTATTTTATTTTTAAATTAACATAAATTCTTTGCCTTTAGCAGCATGCCACTACTGCGAATATTTTGACCCAATTTTTCGGCTACCTTAGTTTTGATCTGTTTTCTTTCTGGTGACATAAAAATTTTAAGAATCTGTGTCAAAAAAAAATATAGGTTTTGGCCAATGAAAATTAATTCTGAACCACCGTGCGGCGTAGTTTCAGAAAGTAATCAAGAATATGAGAATAGAGGATTCGAAAACACGAAGGACCCTAATTTCGGACCTTGTACGTCTGCTGAAGCTCATTTTAAAAATCAATTTTAATTTGTCCAAAACCAGAGAGACATCTTTCAATGTCGATTATAGAGTGGAAAAGTGCAAATTACAAAAATTTCTATGTAAGTATCGATCTCGCCACACAGTAAACGGTCCCCATACTAAAACTGGAAAAAATTGAAGGAGTTGTGATAGCTTAATGAAATTTTTGGCACATATCTCTCTTGGCCTAAATGAATTAAGATTTTTAGAAATCCTTTTATTTTTTCGGTACGGGGACAATTAAATAGCCAAAATTCCCCCATTTCAGTAATTATTATTTTTTTTAATTTTAATCTATCATTTCACGTACAAAATGCTAAAGAGTGACAGTTTTTTTTTATAAAATGCAACCAATCTCTTATTATTTAGGGTTGCCGTATAACTTTTTTGAATATAACATTATTTTAAACTTTTTAGTATTTTTATTTTATAAAGTTTTGAAAATTCTCATAATCATTGGTATTCAAAAAACATTATATGAATAGGGTTACCCAACTAACAACACTTAATATTTTAAAATTAAATTATTATTTAAGATAAAAAAACATATTTATATAAAGATTAATAATAAAGTTACAAGCAAATTCAAATAACATAACAATTGTAAACAATTTCTTAATCACTAAAATAAGTTTCTGACTCTGAATCAGTGTTAATAGATTCATGTACTATTATCTAATTACTAATTTCGTGATTGTTGTTGAAAGAGCTGCTTGTATTTATTGTATTTCTATTAGATGAAATTAATTCTTCATTCTTGATAACAACTTTCTCTGATATTTTTTCGAGTATGCTCAAGTCTTTTCTTTCTTTATTTGTTTTGTGAAGGCATTCTAAAGCATTCGCCCGTGCACTCACCTTGTATTAGTTCGCCATGGTTTAAAGCATAGCCTACTTTTTCACACTTTTTCAAATTTTAAAAATATAGACTATTGAAAAAAATAGTTAATTTAAATTCGCCACGGCGCACAGTAAACTGTCTAGTGGAAAAAAATAAAAAAAAAATCTTTCGAATTTATTATTAAAATGCATATGGGATGAAAGCTGAGACTACCACTATTTCAGAGGTGGTTTTGTGTTTATACTTAATTAAGAAAGAACAAATTCTAATAAATAAATAATTGAATTAATAAAACATTAAGTTAAATTTGTATCTGAAACTAATTAAAACCTTTAATTGGAACAAACAAATTTTTCTGTGTACTTTGTGTGAGAAGTGCCACATCCAATTATAAAGTAAAGGCAGTTAAATTCCTAGAAAATAAGATAAGATTTTGAAAGAAAGCGCATGATCTTTTTTAACCAAAATTGACAAAAAAAAAAAAAAACAAATAGATAATTTGGGCCCGCTTCATCAAAAACCAAAATAAATATGTATGTATGTAATTTAGGGGGAATATCAAAGCAGACCACTTCTATAATGGGTCTCTTTTCGACCCCTGCCGTTCTCTATGACTACAGGCAACCGAAATGTAATTTTCGACAACTTACTTACATTGAGTCATGTGCTACAACCAGCCCTTAATCTTAACTTTAGTGATTTGAGACTGTCGACTGGTAACTGTCGGCCTTCTTTCTCATCACGCAGTCTCTACTAATTGCTAGCATTTTTTTAAGGCTCAGGTTCCCCATGGCATCCACCAGTGGTCCTGAGTCTTATGCTAGCCAGTGCTGGACATTCACACACAATGTGCGCTGCCGTCTCAGCTTCTTTCCTTTCCCCGTCTCCTCTTCTGCCTCTGCCACTCACTTTTAGGCATGAGCTGTAAAGACTCCGACTCGACGTTGAAGGAACGTTTTGAGGTGCCTGCTTCCGAAAAGGATTTGCCTAAGCCCACAGGGATAGGTGCGTCCAATTCATCCACCTCCATTCATCATTACCTCCATAGCCGCAGGAGTATCTTCATAGACTGACCAGTCCACCCCTTGCGAGGTTTCTTTGTCATTCTATTTCGTTATCCTCCCCTGGCCAGTGGCAACCGGAGTTCCTAAAGGGATTAACCTCTTTACCTCTAACGAGGCTTCCTTGTCCATCCCTATCGAAATATCCCGGTTCAACGCCATGGGAGAACCTTTAGAGATTAACCTGTTCACCCCTTGCGAGGCGTTCCTGTCCATCCCTTTTGAATTCTTCCTAGGCCATTATTGGAGAAAACGTTGTCCACCCACACAGAGCTCCTTATGCATGGGTAAGTCTACATTGAAACTGGAGGTCGACTGGTATCCAGAGTTCGCATACTAACGGCCAAGTACCCTCTTGACCACGCATCCCTAGCGTATGCTGTTCCACCGTGGATTAGGTTCAAGGTACATTGGCGTCGGGTGCCCTATCAAAGCTTTGAGAATAAACCGCACAAAGTTTTTATTTTACAAAGTTTTTATTTTGAATAAATTATTCAAAATTTTAAAAATTACCTTCAGTAGGGCATTAAAACATGTTGTAAAGGGATTTTTATTAAAAAACGAAATGAAGAAAAAAAAAATAAACATTCAAAACGGTTTTAAATTTCAGTTTCGTTTTCATTTGTACTCGAAATCATAAATGTGTTTGTGTGTCTAGAAACTGTAGCGATTGCTGTCCTTTAAAGGAAGAGAATACATTTAAAAATGTTTGAGTACGTTTGTCTTTCCGTCCGTCCACCTATCTGTCCATCCACCTATTCGTTCCTTTTCATTTGTAGCCAATGTTTGATCGTGGCCGCATTATTTTTCTTTTTTTTTTTTTTGTATTATTATTTTTCAGATTTGTTGTTTGTTCCTGTAACAGTAGCGTCTCAAAAAGCGTTGAAACAAATTACTATCGATATAATCTTTTTGTTCAGCTCCTACTGCTGATTTGGTTTTGGCTGAATTTTGCCTTTTAAAAATGACTGCAGACGATGGTGGTCCACATTAACATTTTGCATGTCTCTGATTATAGTGGCGTTTTTGGTTTGTTGTAGATGTAATTTGAAACTTTTAGCCACTTTTTGTGGGGTTTTTTTTTTGTCTTATTGTTTATTTGTTGTTCAGTGGTTGTTTTTTTTTTATTTCGTTGAAGTTTTGTTATTCACATTACAAATTGCAGGTCTTTTTTACACTTCTGGTGGCTGGGAGTTTATTTGATTAGTTGGAATTATGCTCTTTTTTGTTTTTTGTTTTTCGTTTGAGTTGATATGTTTGTAAATGTAGTGTATTATTAGCCTGATGTGTACTTATGGATTTGGATTACGATTTTAAATAATAGTGTGTAATATTTGTAATCGATAGCATTTGGAATTTCGGCCATTGCAAGACACCTGAGTGTTTGTGATTTTTAGTTTTGAAATGCTGAAATAAAACAAATTTTAATTTAAAAAAAATAAAAATAAAAATGATGTAAAAACATTTGGAACTAAAATAGTCTCATAATTTCCCTTAAAGAGGTAAATGCCTTTAAATTATTTGCTTTTTACAAAGAAGTGAAAATACTTTCTACCCACATAAATCCTTTTTCTAAAGACGAAATCACTGTTGCGTTCCAAAAGTAAGTCAAATATAAAGGCTACGGGCACATATAGTCGAGTTGCCACCCGTAGATGTTGAAACAGCAATTCTCATTAGATTTGACTTACGAGATGTGGAAAGTGCAATTGCCAATTTAAATCCCAAAAAAGAATATAGTTTTGAAAAGAGAAGTAAAAAGATGTTATACCAACTAATAATGAAGTCGTCCATACATCAACATTTGCTGACGTCGATACTTTTCTAAGCAATCATGAGAGCTCCCAAGTAGCATCGTTATATTCACAAGACCATATATTTTACTGGGAAATGTGGTTGAAAAGATGGAGAACAAAAACTAGTGAATACAAATCTACTCACATAACAAATAAACAAATAATAGTCGCTTATTTAAATAAATAACCAAACTATTCTTTAACACTCGGAGGTCAAATACCTCTGCATACATCTCGATCGACGCTTAACGTGGAAAAGTCACACTGAAGCAAAATTAACACAAATGAAGTAAAAATTGGCTTGCTGGCAAAAACTCAACCCAAAGCTAAGACTGCAAGCTCTTACTATAAAATCCTTAGACTATACGAACGGTAAATTTAAACAATTTCATCATGAATTTAAAGTGATTTTTTAAAGTTGGCAGATCTTCCCAAAAGCATTTTCACTGGACCCGAAGCTTCGGTGGCTTATTGGTTGCAGCAAATAAAACATTGACAGTATCTTGCTAATAAAATGAATGAAAATGGGGTACTGATAAATGTGACGACTCCAGGGAAAAAAGCGCTAGAGGGGGAATCAGGTTAATTATATGAGCTGGGTGGCGAAACCATATACAGGGTTAACACTAAATGCTACATTTTTTGATCACGCGTTATTCAGTGTTGAACTATATTAGATGCTGTCAATAACAAGCTGCAATCATTGATAAGCCTAAATATTCATAGAAGTATTTGGCCTGACTCTACGTATATCTAATTTTGATCCAACAAAATATTAACACTGCTATACGCAAGCGAAAGTAGAGTCACTGAATTAAGTAAAATTTTAATTTTAAATTAAAATATCAAAGAATTTTAGAAACCGACTTTATGAAATAAAATTGTTACAACAATATTTCAACGAAATGTAGTTGGGAAAAGGAACAGACCCCAGTAGGGGTATCATAGAATATCAATCGCCAACATGAAAAAGAAGTTCTGTAGTATAAAAACTCTGCAATCCAGTTCTAACATATATTTACCGATGCAATGTGGAGTTATAGGCGAGTAAATTTGCCTTGCGATATACTGAGGACTGGATTTATTTAAAAGATTATATCTGTTTGGTTTGCACAGAGCTGCACGATTAAACTCTAAGGTATCTCCAGTGTAAAGAAGTGAAAAGAAATTATCGAGGAAGTTGATGGACGGTCGAAAGTTAATTTCTAAGGCAAATAGTGAAATAAGCAAGGTGACTTCTTACCAATTAATTAGATTGGGAAAAAGGTTTAAGGGTGCCAATCTTAGAAACTCGGAGCCGAAGAAAAATTTGTGGTTTAATGCCGCAACTTCGTAGAAATTGTATGGCCTAAATTCAGATCGGCACTAGTAAATCTGTAATTTCTTGCAATTATTTGAATCTACAGTGCTGAAAAGGTGGCAGACACTTGCTTAGGGGAACGTATTAAATACACTTAATGATCTTTTAAGGCAGGAAAGAAAAAATCTATATAGAATCTGGTTGCGATTAACTGACTACTGTAAAGCAGAAAAGTCACAGTCGAGGTAGATGTTTTTTCTGTTGCGATTGATATTTCACCTTCTTCTTAAAAAATTAAATTTGTATGTTTTAAAAGTAAGCTTTTTGCTGGATAATAAATAAAAAATAAAAAAAAAATGGATTATAAATATCTAACCCACTGCCAAGTTATTTGGATGTCTATCTGTTAAAGAAAATTTTGCTTAATTGTCGTTTCTGTCACTTTTTCAGTTTGTTTATAACACAAATTATTTGCTAGCCTAAATATTTTTTGCCAAACTCCTTCTTGTCGTTAAACATTTGCTGTCAAAGACCACCCGTATCATTTACCAAACAAAAATCCATCAATAAAATGTCTTTTTAATTGTTTTATCCCATAAACAAAAATGCGATTAATGATTCACAAACATGCAATAACTTCAAAATGTTACGACAGACAGCCTGCCTGCCTGGCTGCCTGCCACCAACGCACGAGTCTCCAATTGTAGCAATTTGGAAACTATAAAACAGACAGACATGACCAGAGTCAAGGGAAAGCCAATCTATTGAATTAAAAAATAATAAATAAAAATATCTTCAAAAAGATAATCAGTTTCTAGTTAAATACTAAAAACTTAAAAAGGGGGATCACTTTTACTACAGTAATAAAAAACAAAAATTTACTAAATTAGAAAAAAATGCAAAATGCAAAACACACAATAACGACAAATAAATATTCAGCTAAAAGTCACCAGATCAACCTCAAAAAGAAGACAAACTGTAGACAACGATGGAACGAACATTGAAGCTACGATCACATCAGTGCCGTTAAATGCTCCAAAGGGCACATCTGGTTGCAAAACGACAAGTGAGCGATAAGAAGCAGTTAAGAAATAGTGCAGCATTTAAAGAAATCCATTCGTATCAAATCGAAATGATTTACGATGACACATTAATAAAAACTGAAACAGTAAATGTAACACAATTGGAATGGGGGAAAGGAGGCAAATAGGGGTGTAGTAAATTGCATTATGATAGAGACATAAATGAATTTAATAGTTTTAATTTGTTTTCTAATGCAGCAGCAGTTTCAATTACATCCTGTTTATTAAACATCCGAAACTATGGGGATATCAAAATATTTTACTACTATGAAATTTCAGTTGTGTTTGGCGGGCAATATTATCTACATCATCAAAAACAAACACCGGAATGGCTTAAAATAAAAAAATTGTGTAGATATCGCAATGTAAGGCCTAAGGTTTTGCCAAAACAAGGAACTTCCAATATAACATTGAAATGAGACATGGAGGGGTTGCAATTATATTTTAATTACAATTATAATTACATGTAATGTGTTATTGTATATTCCCAATTACACATTATAAGTAATTTTAATTGAAAACAGGAACTAAAGTGAATTATTCCTTGATTTACAATTACAATTACTTGTAATTAGTAATTGGAAATTTTCAGATACACATTACCTGTAATTGTAATTGAATTGAATACCCCATGTCTATTGGAAAGTAATAATTCACAAATGTTTTCAATTACAATTTACAAGTGAATTACAAATTACATATAGTAATGTATAACTGAAAAAACCCCAATTATAATTACGTTAAGTGCCTAAGGCTATATGAATCTTAACACGTTGACGTGCCCTTGAAAATCAATGAGTGTTTCCAAAAACACACTTTTTTTGCGAATTACTTTTATTGCGCTTGAATTAAAACTTTTGAAAAAAATAACTGTATCAATAACCGTAAAATTTTACATCATTTCTTTAATAACACAGTGCAACACGGAAAAAAATAACCATATACGGACACCACTACGTGATAAAAGACCAAAAAAAAAGACCCCTGGCTCCCAGTTTTGCCCAAAGTACTCCAGTTTTTTTTATGGGCCCTCAAAGGTGTGGGGCCTCGATGTCATTTTTGCAAAAAAATGATCATTTACTCAAGCTCATATTTTGCAAACCATTTGGAATTTTGATATACTCTCTGCGGCAAAGTTGTAGCTCTAGTCATAAAGAATAAAAATTGTGAATATATAAAATCAAACAAACTTCATCTTCAAGGTCAAAATCGCAAAAAACTTTAAAAAATTCAATTTTTTTACCTTTTCTCCCCTGTTAAGGTCCATAGGTAGCAAACCGTTCAAAATTCAAGGAAACAATCAACTACAAAAATGAACCTAAGATCTCAGTAAACAACTTCCTAGAACATATGAACTTCCTAGGAACGCTTCTTAACACCGTTTAGGTAGCGCTTAGGTAACCGCAAAAGTGAAAAATTTCCCGAAAATTTTTTATTATGGACATGGCTCATATTTTCCCCTAAACAAGACGACCACGCTAACTTATTTTTAAATAACTCTTCGATTTTAATAATTGAAACACTAAAAGATGCGCGATGAAATTACCTTTAAGTAAACTTTACTTAATATTTTTTTTTCGTTTTCAACTGTTTCGCAGTTATTCAGAAGCTGGTGGTTTAAAAAAAAACATTTTATTGAAAAATAATTTATTTTTTTGTTTTAAAACTCATAAAAAACTTAAATTGGCAAGTATTTTATATTTTTTCCTTATTCGGAAAGCTAGGTATACTAGGAATAAAATAAGCCATAAATGATAAAAATCGATGCACAAATGTTGATTTTACTCACAATTGAATGCAGGCAAACATTATGTAACAAATTAACAATATTAAATATTTCAATATCAGTCTTTTATTTAAATAAGAATATCTCAAAAACTAGACATGATAGAATCAATCTGTGAAAAGATATGGATTCAACACATAAAATTCAGCAATTAAAACCACATAACAAGGTTCAAGCTCCCGACTATTCGTGCCGACTATTATTATCACAATAACTACATACTTAATATTGTAATTTAAATAAGCATATCTCGAAAACCGGACGTGATAGAACAAGTAAAAGTGCTATATTCGGCCGTGCCGAATCTTCTATACCCTTCACCACGGTGATTTTATTTATACAGACATGTACAGCATTATCCATATTGTAAAGAAATAGAAGACAAATGAAAACAAATTCCGTTTGCTACAATTGTCGCCGTGTTGTCAGCTACTTAATGATATTGAAGCCGACAGCTACATCGTAAACTCTGACATTGTTGTAAAAATACTTATTTTGCTTTTATAAAATTAAAAAACTTTTTCAAAAACTTTTAAATATTTCCTCCAATACTTTTTGTTTGTATATGAATTTGTAGTTTACAATTTTGTGACATTTTCTTTTGTTGAATAAAATAAAAATTAGCCTAAGTTGACGACAGCCACAACGGTGGTCGTGTAGCCATGTAGCTTTGCTGGCTTCAAAAGAATCGTTTACCTATAAATGTGTGTATTTTATTTTTGACAGTTTGTAGTCGGTATCCTGATGATGTCTATGTATTTAATGCACCTAGGTTTTAAAACAGAGATATCATCTATTTAAAAATCAAACGCATTTATAATAAAAATCAAACGCATTTAAAAAAATATGTTACTCTATATACACACATACATACATATGTATAATCTCAATATTAATTATATGTTATGTTACAGTCATGATTTTCATTTTCAAAGAAATATTGAAATTTTTGTTTTAATATTTCGAAAATTGTGTGTAAAAATTTTTTGTAAAATTTTATTCGAAAATTTTTTGGAAAATTTTTAAAAAAAAAATTTTTTTTAATATTTTTCAGTAAAATATATTTTTGAAAATGTTTTGTAAATTTTTTTGGAAAAATTTTTTTTTTGGAAATTTTTTAAAAAAATTTTTTTTTTAAATTTTATTGAAATTTTTTTTGTTAAATTTAGGACCTTTCTGCAGTCTATATTGAGTTAGAATGGTCAGACTAAAGCAAAAAAATTTCCTTATATTGACACATGGGGGGTCCTTTTAACTACTCCTATTTATCAGTGGGTACCCTGTGGGTCCATTGGCTACCTCTCTGTGCATTGCTTTCTATTAAGGTCACTAATACAAATCAAAGCAGAAAAACCCTACAAATCTAAAAACAAACAAAAATCGCCCCTCGCAGGGGGTTATTGATCCCCCGAGATCTGTATGCACTCTTTGCGATCTACCTGTCGCAGTCTAATATTTATTTGAGAAAAAAAGGCAAAACAGAATCATTAAAGCTGAAAAAAATTTAAAAAAAACCTGAAAAAACGTGAAAAAAATATAGGTGGGCGTGGTTTTTGGCCCGTAGCCTCCAAAGGAATGATCCGATGTTGCTGAATTGCAATACCAAAATTTTCGAAACTATGCCTGACAGATTGGTGTGCTTAAATTTTTTGTATCTCTTCTGGTGCCTTGGCAAATGACATTACCACTCTAACACGGACAGACGGACAGACGGACAGACGGACAGACGGATAGACGGACAGACGGACAGACGGACAGACGGACAGACGGACAGACGGACAGACGGACATCGCTTAATCAACTTCTCTATGTATAAGGATCCAGAATATATACACTTTATGGGGTCGGAAATGAATATTGTAGATATTACACACGGAATGACAAACTTATATATACCCTTTCCACCTGTGGTGAAGGGTATAAAAATTCTGTACACAGATTTGGATTTAGCACGCAAAAGTCAATTAAAATCACATAACAAAGTTCTTGCTGCCGACTTTGTTTTTTTTTTTGACGACCATTGTTATTTCTTGCCGACCAGTGTATTTAGCCCCTTGCGACTTGAAATTCTTGCTTTTAAGAAATTAATTTATTTATTAAATATTACAATAATAATAATAATAATAATATTAAAATATAAATATTCTTACTTGAATTATCGAGTATAGTAACAAATACCTTCATACTAATACCTAATGGAATACCCAGATTTTTTGTTGGGAATTGAACCCACCACCCTCAGTCTTATAGAGTAACACACAGTTACTATTCTGCCGGGGTACCGTCCCCTTGTGTCCAAACTTGAAGTATCTGGGTGGTAAGAAATTTGGAGATCAGCAAAGAAAGGGAAAAACCAAATTAGAAGGCGCTGAATGATCATAAATGAGTCTATTTTAAGAATTTTAAAACAGTCCAACAATCTTCTGGTAAAATTCAAAAAATCTATTATGCAAGTCGGGAGACTTAACTAACACTACCTAAAGTAGTGTTCATGACAATTAATTCAATTAAACAATTAATTTCCCACTCATTTTCCTTGTATGTTTACAACATGTTGATCGTCACATTAAGGTAAACAATTCGATGGCGATCAACAAAACAGTAATTCAAATTTAGAATTTTTATGGCAATTAGGGGAAAGGCGATACTTTCCACAAATGCACTACTAACATACCAGCAACAACAAAATATTCTTATAAATATGACGAACTAAAGATGTGTTCCTTTAAAATTTGGACGCATTGTACTTCGAAGAGGCCGAATTTTTCTTTTTTTTTAATATGCGCTTAAAAGGAAAGCTATGAAAAATTTAAGGTAGCTGGCCATAAATTTCTTTACGAAATATTTTAATATTTTGTTTTAAAAGATTTATTTTTTTAAAGAGAAGTAACATTCATGTAAATAACGTCTTTATTAAGGGCGTGGCACATAATACTTTGACATATTAAACTGTGATTAAAGTAAAGAGGGAAGAGGTTGCTACAATAAGTACCTTGTTGAAGGATATTAAATCAGGAATAAAAACGCTTGAAAAGTTTTTTTCTCCAGTTTACTTTATTCAATTTATTTCTTTTTTAGTAATTTGTTTCTCCCACTCAAGACAAACATTTAATCAAAACAAAGAAAAACCAATTGATAGCTATCAAACTGCTTCATGCACATCAAAAGTTTCCTAACTGTCTTACTTTACGGAGACCTAATGATTGTTACAACGATCATAAGAAAATCTGTATTTCAACTTTCTTGTACGTTGAAAAAGCCGACGTATAACGTATGACGGATTCTATGTGCCCCTTACTTTGGAAAGGGAAAAGAGTTTATAAGCAGATGGTTGGAGTGATAGTAAAGATTCGCTATCGGCAACACTGCAATTGCACGGTGTTTCAGCGCCTCTGGTGTTATTTAGACGTATTAGTTGAGAGCTAGAATAGCTAATTTATAATTATTTTACTTCGCCGGCGATTTAATGTTATATCGGCGTAGGAGGGCGGTATCGGTTGGTTAAATTTTAAGGCCCGATGTTGAATGTGAACCACACCTAAACGTCAAGTTTTTATCTGCATTTAATATGACATTTCTCAATTTTGGACTAACTGAATTTGAACCATGGAAGGTAAGATACACAATCAAGCAACGCGTTAAATTTTTCAGGTTTATTATGAAAATGGGCGTTCAAAACAAAACGTATATCGTGCACTTCGTGATTTTTTCGGTCAATTTAATCGTCCAAATGTGCGTATAATCGGAAAAATCGTGCAAAATTTTGAGCAAACCGGGTCTGTAGGAGATGTGAAAATACCATTGCATGCTCGTACTGCAGAAAATATTGCTGCTGTTCCCGACAGTGTGGCTGAAGCGCCGTCCACCTCAACTCATCGTCGTGCCCAATAATTGCACCTCTCACGCTTTTCGTTGATGAACATTATTAACGATTTGCATTTACAGTCTTACAAGTTAACTCAAGAACTAAAGCCTCTTGATCATTCCAAACGACATCAATGGTCAGAATGGTAGCAAGAAATGGCAACAGTGGATGATCTATTTGCACATTTTGACCTCAGTGGATTTGTCAATAATCAGAATTGCCGCATTTGGGCGAATGATAATCCAAGAGTGATTGTCGAAAAACCAATGCACCCACAAAGAGTGACTGTTTGGTGCGGCTTATGGGCTGGCGGCTTCATCGAGCCGTAGTTTTTCCATAATGAGGACGGTCAGGCGGTTACTGTTTTTATGGCCCGAATCAGAAGATATGGATGTGGAAAATATGTGGTTTCAACAGGACGGTGCCACTTATCACACAGCTAATGAAATAATGGCTCTTTTGCGTGACAGATTGAATAACCATGTTATTCCAAGTGGTGGCGATGTGATTTGACACCGTTGGACTTCTTTCTTTGGGGTTAAAGGATTTTTGGAACAAGATTAACGTGAGTACCTGCCCACTCGGCCTAACCTCACGGTGGTCTTACCACCGAGTGAAACTTAGGCGTAGACTAGCGCCCCCATTGTGTAGTATAACAACACTTTACGATTGCCACCAATCGCTTTTTGTGTGTGATACAGTCACAATGAGTAGCAATTTATATAATATGGCAAGCCTTCCCAAGGCAAGCCTAGATCCACATTATAACCTCTTGCTTAGGGGTTTGGAGACTATCCAAACTCCGTCTGTTGAGAGTGCAACAGCACACTTGATCGACCTTGCACCTTACCTACATAAATCGATCTTAAACCACAACCACCACGTGTACCCCCGAAGAGGACCTCACCAATAACCGGTCACAGAGAGGATAGGCTCTCTGTGGGGCCACCGATTCCCTTGGTACCAGTCCTTTGGGCACTGGTCGGGCCTCGAAGAGAACCCGTGATTTTACTCACAGACCTTTTCTTCCAGATTTAGGCTCTAGGAACCCTAGCGTCTGGTGTCCCTATTTTCCCCGAGTGGACCGCGTCAAAGCATTTGCCATATTCCTGCAGTGACAATTGCAACCCCCGGGGGTGGGGTTAAAGGATGAGATAATTTGGCACATTGACGGCATAGAACCTTAATTATGCCTCATTATGCTGATATTTTGTTTCATACATAATTGAACCATACGAATATTATTAAAATAAAAAGAAATGACAATAATTTCCTAAATAATTTGTGTTTTATTCAAAATCAACATCCGCCCTTAAAATTTAACCACCCTTTATAAATAGAACTAATACAATCGAATATCAGAAAAATCGATGTTGCTATGGCTGAGTATGGAACTCATGACCATCCTTTAGTAGTCAATGTGGTATTCACCTGAGCTACAGCACCCTCTATATTATTGATCTATGTTTTTTTTTTCTATAATAAGTTATAATAAACTCAACACATACGCATTTCAAATGAACAGTTCTTTTTGAAAATGATGATGACTACAACGACAACAAAACCGATCATTGGAAATGTCATAAAAATACATGTAAACAAAATGAGTTTGTTGACAAGCAACAGCATTCTATCAGCTCACACAAATTATTCAATTTTCACTTTAAAATAGAATTACTGCAGCACCCAACAAGGCAATTTTCTCCCTAAACTTCGACTGAATAACTGAACGAACGTACGAATGGATTAAATTTAGCTGCAAGTTTGAATTACAAGGCTGTATGCCACACCATAAAGATCATGTCTTTGTTTTATTATTATTTGTCACCTCGTCACATAGTTTGTATACACATGTGAATAACGACATTAAATTGACGCGGCACGAGTTGCACAATTTTTACTCAAAAAGACTATACTAATTTGTGTACCAGTGTGCATTGGAAAATAAACAATCCAGAGAAACGACATCTTGGGACTATACAAATGAATAGATGTACGCCTAAACAAATGTTCTTGAATGAGTGAATTGCTTTTAATTCCATCCATTCATCCTCCCCAACTTGGCACCTTGTTCTATTTCAAATTTCTTTTCAACATCCTCCTAAATTGTTTGTCGCCCTGCATGGCATTTTGTCAGCCTTAAAAAAAACCCCAACAAAATTAATTGATGGAAAATATAAAGAGAGAAAATCAAGCAAGTGTTGATGTCTTCAATTAGACAAAACTACAATTGCTGTATGCTCGTGCCCATAATTTGGGTACGAATTGTAGCAGTCAACATTTAATTGAAAATAAATTTTCGGTGGCTTTTTCGATAGTGATGGGGAAGAGCGATTTTTTTTTTATTTTGAAGAAAGGAAGAGTCGTCTGTTTTTTTTCTGTGACTGTAATTCAATTAGGTGCATTTTACTGGCTGCTTTCTTTGCCAAAGTCTTTTTTGTTTTAAATTTATTTTTGTTTTTATTTTCAGTTGATAGTTTTATGTGCCTAAAGTGCACCACAAAAATTTTTTATGACAAACAACACAAACGTTAAAAAGAAGGCAGACCCACAGCTATTTTTTCAATAATATTTAATATTTTTGTTTAAAAAGAGGTATATTTGTTCGATCATAAAAATGCACAGAAAAAAATTAACAGTGGGCACATTGTAACTGCAATTCGGCAGATAATAAACAAATTTTTTTTTTAAATTTATTTTTTTAAATCTATAACTTATATAACTTATATATAACTTTTATACATATAATAAAATAGTAACTCATTTCTGTCTGTCTGCTTTTCTTTTGGGTTCGCATCACGTAAACACTACTGGATTTCCAAGAGAAAATGGAGAAAAGGCAGTGAAAGTAGGCAGTTATTTTATTAGTTAAGTTAATACATAAACCAATACTGAATTTAACTAACCGGATATGTTAACTTTATTTATTTATTTTTTTTTTGAATAAATACATTTTTTATAAAGTGATTTCAAAGCAAAATCGAACAAAATATTGCAAGGTCGCTGAAGAAGTCTAATTGTAAAGCGCAAAATATGTTTCTTTGTTGTAAGGCTATAGTTGCCTACACCAGTGGACCACTCTTGCTGGAATTTGAACAGATTGTTACAAGATATACGGTTGGCAAAAAGGATATTTTTTTTTGATATTTGACGTGGGCGTGGCACCTCCCATACAAAATAAATATTATTCATCATCTTGCTTGGTAACAGTAATAGGTATCTCCTTGAAATTTTGCACCAGTAACCTCTACATTAACTTACATACATAGTTCAAAGAAACACAGACTGGTTTGGAATAGTGGGCGTGGTGCCTCCTGAAAAATTATTATCGTATACCAGGCAAACTACAAGATATATAGCCTTGAAACTTTGTACAAGTAACGCCTGAGCTAATGCGCATAATCTGCAAAAATACAGAATAAATTGGGATAGTGGGCGTGGTACCTCCCACACAAAGTAAAAAATTATTATTGTGTACATAGAGAACTATAATTGGTATGGTCTTGAAAGTGGTTACAAGTAAACATCATACCTATGCGTATACTCTAGAAAAACATATTCTGAATTGGGACATTGAGCCTGGTACCCCCTATATAAAGCAAAAAAAAAATATTATCCTTTATCTAGAGATCTGCTGTAGGTACCGCCTTAGAATTTAGCATCCGTAATCCCCATATTAAGATACATTGTGTAGAGAAACATAGACTGGATTGGAATGGTGGACATGGTACCTCGTTTACAAAGTGAAAAATTATTATCATGTACCTTGAAAACGGCAATAGATAGAGCCTTGAAACGTTGCACGACTAACCCTAATACTAATTTTAATAGTCTAGCAAAATACAAACTGGATTGGGTCAGTTGGCGTGATACCTCCTATATGAAGTGAACATAGACTCTACTGCACAGTCTTGTAGCTTTTCGGGAGTAACCCCCATACTAATGTGCATAGTCTAGCGAAATACAAACAGCATTGGGGCAGTGATCGTGGCACCTTGCATACAAAATAACAAATTATAATCGGGTTTATACGCATAGCCAAGGTTGGATGGGAACAGTGGGCATCGTACCTTGCATACAAAAACTTTTGTCGTCAAACTAGAGAACTGCAATAATGATCGGCTTTAAATTTGACATAGCGTGCTTTTTCGAGTTAAAGATTTGCCAAATGCTTTCTTTCAAGTGCGTATTGCATTTTGTGTGGATGGTGTAGCGAAGCTCACTGGGAGTCAAGGAGTCATGAGGCAGGCTCTCATAACAATTCAGACATGGTGCAATGAACAGGGGTTAACATAAATAATATAAAATAACATAAATGCAATCAAATCCGAAACTATGTTCTTTACTCGAAAGAGGAATGAGGTATAGAGATTTTCGGATAGGAAATTCTTGTGTCAAGGAACGTGAATTATATATGATTTATTCTGAATAAGGAACTGGAAACGCATTGAAATGAAGTTATGGGAGGAAATGAAGTTATCTTGCATTATGGTAAACGAGATCGCTAGTTGGGAATCTCGCTGTATACTGGACTTACCCATAAACACTTATGCATCTGTAGTGTGGTGACCAAAAGTCTCTCAAAGAGCATCGCTACTGCATTATGTATCATCGTTTAGGAATGGCAAAAAATATATCACAAGTATTTTTTTAAGGTTAGGAAATTTAAATAAATTTCACTGTAAGCTTTACTCCTTAAACAGAAACTTGTGAACGATAAATTCTGATAATAAAAAAATCTTAAATGAATATATTTTCTTTTTGTCTTCATTTTTGTCAGCTTCCAGCGCCACTGTCAAGAAAGCATGTTGTAAATTTAATTTACGACACAATAACAACATATCGTCAACATGTCGTCAGTAAAAGTTAAAAGCCATTTTTACTTGTGCCTGTCAATAAAATCAATTTAATATGAATATTTTCCATTAGTTGCAGCAGTCAACAGAAAAATGAACAAGAACAAGAACAACAAAAACAAAAACACAAACAACAACAAAAAATATTGACGACAACTTCTTGTCGTTGTCGTTTGTTGACGCTGACGTTGTGTCCTCAACGTCAACATTGAACATGGACAACATTGATCTCTGGCAGCGTCACAACGTTAGCTGAGTGCAGTCAGTCAGTGCACATTTGCACATGATCTGCGTTTGACACAATACGCTCAAGGGGTAAATTAAAACAAAAATATAAAATAAATTTATTAGAAAATTCTTGGCATGTTATTTTGTTCTGTTGTAGTTTTAATTTTTGCTCAACAAACAGAAGGTAAAAGCAGGCCTGAGCAAAAATTTTAATGGCAATTGATTTTTTAAATGCCACTGTGACTAAAATGAAAATATTTATTTTATGCAAAATATGTATGTGTGTGTGTCTATTTAGTGCTTTTTTATATTTAAATTAGTTTTATCCAGATGTTTAAATATGTGAAATATTGAAAATGATCAAAGGTTTAGATAATAAGAAATCCAATTGTAAATTTTTTCTCGATTTTAATTCCTGGAAATCAATTTTTAATTTTCAAATTTGGTTTTTGAGTTTTATAGGTTATACCCATGGGGGGAATGGAACTAACTAACTATTAGAGTTACTAGATCTTAGGTGATATGAACCGGCTCGAGTTCTATCAATTTCTATGAAACAGGCTTGTAAGACGATTATGATACTCTGTGATAGGGGTCACACCTAACCTTAACGTGTTTATTCACTAGCAGATATATATAATGCTAGCAGCCATCACTACTCAATCACTAATACTATGGTATGAGTAAGCATGTGTTCAGTAAGCTAGTTTGTGTTCCAGTGTGCCCACTTGCTCATGAGCTTATGAGCTCCACTATTAGATGAGCTCACTCATGCAATTATTTATTTAACCAACCAAACTCATATAACAGGATACGTGAAAATTGCATTCAAATTATCTATCGTTTTTTGAAAACAAAGTAGTACGATTCAACAAACACACAGATTAGTAAATGTGGTTTAAATGTTCTTTGAAGAAAGAAAATACTCCTCTGCGCTTTTTATCGAGCATTTGTCGAGGTATGGGAGGAAAGCCTAAAAGCTGAGCCTGAAAACTTATTAAGTCTTATATTAAGTCTTAAGGTCCGATGTTGATTTTGAATAAAACACAAATTATTTAGGAAATTATTGTCATTTCTTTATATTTTGATAATATTGGTATGGTTCAGTTATGTATGGAACAAAATATCGGCCAAATGGCCGTCGCGACCTCGGCGGCACACCTCCATCCGATGCTCCAAATTTTCGATAACGCTGAGGCATAATTGAGGTTCTATGCCGTTAATGTGCCGAATTATCTCACTCCTTTGCCTTTTACCCCCGGGGGTTCCAATTGTCACTGCAGAAATGGCAAATGATTTGACTCGGTTCACTCGGGGAAAATAGGGGCACCAGAACCTAGGGTTCCTAGAACCTAAATCTGGAAGAAAAGTTCTGTCTGTTAAAACATACGGGTTCTCTTCGAGGCCCGACCAGTGCCCAAAGGACTGGTACCACGGGAATCGGTGGCCCCACAGAGAGCCTATCCTCTCTGTGACCAGTTTTTGGTGAGGTCCTCTTCGGGGGTACACGTGGTGGTTGTGGTTTAAGATCGATTTATGTAGGTAAGGTGCAAGGTCGATCAAGTGTTCTGTTGCACTCTCAACAGACGGAGTTTGGATAGTCTCCAAACCCCTAAGCAAGAGGTATTGTGACTGTATCGCACACAAAAAGCGATTGGTGGCAATCGTAAAGTGTTGTTATACTACACAATGGGGGCGCTAGTCTACGCCTAAGTTTCACTCGGTGGTTAGACCACCTTGAGGTTAGGCCGAGTAGGCAGGTACTCACGTTAATCCTCTTCCACAATCCCTTTGCTCTTGAATTGTTGCTGACTTATCGATGTACACCGTTTATTTCAAATAGCCCCAAAGAAAGAAGTCCAAGTCCAAATCACATGATCTTGGCGACTAATTGACATCGACACCACGTGAGATAACACGGCCATTGAATTTGTCGCGCAAAAGAGCCATTGTTGCCTTAGCTGTGTGGCAAGTGGTACCGTCCTGTTGAAACCACATATCGTCCACATCCATATCTTTCAATTTAGGCCATAAAAAGTTCGTTATCATCTCACGAACACCATTCCCAGTAACTGACCGGCCTCATTTTGAAAAAAATACGGAACCATGATGCCGCCTGCCCATAAACCGCACCGAACAGTCACTCTTTGTGGGTGCATTGGTTTGCGACAATCACTCTTGGATTATGATTCGCCCAAATGCGGCAATTCTGCTTAATGACGAATCCACTGAGGTGAAGATAATTTTCTTCGAAAATTGTTCATCCACTGTTGCCATTTCTTGAATAACTTAAGCGCGTTACTCGATTGTGTATCTTTGCATGGAGTTCCCCAAGGTAGTATTTTGGGACCCGTTTTATACCAAATCCTTTGGAGCCATTCTTGTGTTTTTCTTTAACATTCTATTGCTAAGAAATATTTAAACAAAAATCTTTAAATTCAGACTGAGTTCGCTTAACTATTTTGTTTTTTATTCCTTTAATATTAACCCTATTTTAAAACATTAAACAGTTCATATAAATTCCATCAAATTCCGCTTAAATATTATTTTCCACATCTTTCATTAGAAAACACAAATGTGTATGAATTGAGGCAAAAAGAAAAAGTGTATGAAAATCTAACAGAAAAACTTTTTCTTATATCAAAAATGTTAAAATTTAATTTGAATGTCGCCCACTTGTAAAATCATAGACACTATACATGCAAAAGAATGCATGGAATATATTTTTCTGTTGGTTAAAATTGCCCAAAAAAAAAAAAAAAATTAGAAATAAAAACACAATTTTTGGCCAAAAACTTTTTTCATTTAAAAATTTTCACTCATTTACATGTGAGCGATAGAAAGAAAAAAAACAACTAAAACTACAAAAATCCCATATTTACAAGGCAGACATATAGAATTTATTTCAATGGGTTGCCCCTTTACTTCCTTTTTTTCTGTTGCCTTTATTTTGATAAAGTTACCGCAAATAGTCTGAAATACTTGCTAAAGGGTTCAAATACACATGAACTAATTTAACCAAAATTTTATTCCTGTCGTAACAGACAAAAGTAAAAATGATGAATGAATTTTATATAGAATTTTTAATATTTAAATAGAAAAATGTTGTAAAGATCGTGTGTGAATAAGTGTACTTTACTTGCAAGTAAAAAAGGTCATTAACTCTTATTGATAAAATATAAAGAGAAAAAATTAACTTTAAGGAAAATATTAAACACGTGGAATTTAATGATTTTTGTTTTCAAAGCCATAAACAATTTCAAGTGGTTGTGCTCTTGAAGTGTTAGAGAATCAATGGGGATTCCCTTTAAAGATGAAACAAAATAAAAATGTAAAATTTACAGCCTAAAAAATACAAACAACATGTACTTTTTTCAGAAAGGAAACAACAATTAAAAATTGTCAATTTCCGTGATAATCGAAATAGAGTTGAATAAACTTCCGTCCCTAAACAAAAAACCAAAAAAAAATTCAATTCAAGTACTTTGTATTTAAAACAAAAGGAAGTTAATGTTTGATAAAAAAAAAAAACTCATTCCAATCTCAACCTTAAGAAAGGCAGAGTATAGAAGTTCAAGAAACTCCTTAAGTTTATTTATATAAAAAAGTTTTTTTAATTTGTTTTTACATAGAAAAAATGTGTGCACCAATTAAAGGTTTTATTTAGTTCAGATATATTTTTGATTAAATTTTTAATTGAGTCAATTATTTATTTCATAAGAAAATAAGTTTCTTGTTTCTTAATTAAGTATATAATTGTTTTAATTGGAAAATAATTAAACTTGTATTTAAAACTAATTAATATTTTTAATTGGGGCAAACAAATGTTTTCTATAAACAGATTTTTTGTTGATTTTGTTTAAGTGTCAAAAAGACTCGCAATTGCTTCTGTTGTTTCTTTACTACATATTTTTATTTTTAGACGACAATAAAATCATAACATTGCACAGTGGGGTAGAATCAAAGTATTTTGGAAATAACTCAGCAATTAGTAAAGGGCTAGCCGATTGATCCAAAATTTAGCATGAGCATAGCAGAGGAGTATCTCAGTTTTAGTTTTGATGATAGCCACCATCCACTTGCCAGGGGTGGCGCTATGTGTTCTCAAATTTGGGTACCTCAGCCCTACAATTCTTTTTAGAGCTTTTTAAATCAGAACTAAATTATTAAATTTTTTTTATTTATTTCTTAATTACAATATAAATGTAATTTAAAGAGCGAAATGTGAAACACCCCAAAATCTTTAGTGGCAATCAAGATGATAACTCCTAGGCAGGGAGTCATTCCATGTGTAATTTCTACAATATTGATTTCTGATCCCCAAAAGAGATGTTGATTAAGCGATGTCCGTTTGTCCGTCTGTGTTCGGGCTAAAATCAACTTTGCCAAGGTACCAGAAGATACACACTAATCTGCCAGGCATAGTTTCGAAACTTTCGCTCATGGAATTCAGCAACATCAGCCCATTCCATTCGAGGCTGTGGGCAAAAAACCATCCCCACCTATATTTTTTCACGTTGTTTTTTTCGGTTGTAATAATCCTCTTTTGCTTTTTGTTAAATAAATATTAGACCGCGACCAGTAGATCGCATGGAGTGTATACAGATCTCGGGGGATCAATAACCACCTGCGAAGGTCTGTTTTTTTTTTGATTGGTAAGTAGAGCTGGCAAACTATCGATAGTTTTGTTTTCATTAGACTATCGATAGTTTTTTTTCGATAGCGATACTATCGTTGAAAAAATAAATTAATAAATTGGCAAGTAGTTAGTTGGAAATGAAAATTCACCATTAGAAATAGACCCGTTGCAGTACTGGAAGGTAAATTATATAGTTAATTAAGCAAAGTATCTATTCACAGAACAATTCTGATCAGATGACACTCACAAAGTCATGTGCTTTACGTTACTTATGCATACCAGCAACTTCGACAGATTCTGAATGAATGTTTAGCAAAGCCGGAGCCATTATTTCATATAGTAGATCTAGTTTAAAGCCAAAAAATTTTGATATACTGCTCTTTTTAAACAAAAATTTTTGGATTACTCAAGAATTATAAAAAATTACGATTATAAAATAATTCCTTGGGCAGCCTACATATGCACAACATATGTGATATACGAGTACATAGTATTTATAGTGTATGTACAAATTTTTTTTAGAAAATTGATCTCAAAATGCGTTGTAAAAAATGAATTATAAATGGGTTTTTGTTTTTATGCTAAGTTTTATATGCTTCATATTTTTGTTTTTTTTTTATTATCTTTTTTTAATAAAACAACTCTGGACTATACTTAAGATCTTTTAATATATTAGTTTTATTTATTTTATTAAACTAACTCAAATAATTTCAAAACTTGATCAATTAAGTTGATGGAGTTAATAATACAGAATACTTAGTCATTTAAAATATGGAACCTAACATTCCCAAAAAATTCGATACTATCGATAGTTTTAGATAGTTTGATAAACTATCGAAAATATCGAATGGCGAGACTATCGGTAGTTTGCCAGCTCTATTGGTAAGGTATTTTTGCTTTGATTTATATTAAAAGTTTTACACACATAGAGGTAGCCGATAGACCAAGGGTGCTGACTGGAAACCAGTGGCCGTCAATGGACACACTGACCCCACCAATGTGCTTTAGTCTGACCGACCATTCTAACACAATGTAGATAGCAGAAAGGTCCTAACTTTTACAAAAAACGTTCACAAAAACTTTTACAAAAAAATTTCAATAAAATTCTACAAAAAATTTTCGATAAAATTTTTATAAAAAATTGTCTATAAAATTTTATACAAAATTTTGATAAACATTTTTATATTGAGTAATTGAAATATTATTAGTCGAACTATTTAGTTTACATACGATGAAATTTGAAGTCAAACTTAAGTTCGTTTAATTCTCTCTAAGAAAGAATAAATTAAATTACAAATTAGGTGATAATATTAAAAAAAAATTGGGAAAATTTTAATTTTTAGACACCAGCTACGTCCGTCATCAGCACTCTTCGTATCTATCTACTTTGGGTAGTGTTTAGTTGTAAGCATCATTTATTTCACCAACCAAACTCAGATAAAGAAATTCAAGAAAACTGTATTCAATCATCAAGCGTCAGTTGGTGAGAACGATGTCTACCACCACCTAAAGCTTCCCTGTTGTTTTAATATTTTTACTTTAATATTTTACCAAATAAAAACAATAATTATCTTTCATTGCTAACGGAAGGTTGACTGAAGCAACAAAAAATATAAGGTGGTAAAATATTTAAGTACAAATGTCTAAAAATTAAAATTTTCCTAATTTTTCTATAATATTATCACCTAATTTGTAATTTAGTTTATTCTTTCTTAGAGAGAATAAAACGAACTTAAGCTTGACTTCAAATTTTATCGTATGAAAAATTTTTACAAAAAATTTCGGTAAAATTTTCAACAAAATTTAAAAAAATTTCGATAAAATTTATACAAAAAATTTTGATAAAATTTTTAGAAAAAAAAATGTTGATAAAATTTTTACAAAAAATTTCAATAACATTTTTACAAAAATAATTTTCTATGTCTTTGTATTATACTAGCTGTGCCCGCCACGTCGTGGGCATCCTGACAATATTTTGCTTTGTACGTATTTCACTCCAATTGAAAGACTCTTACTTTTATAATGCTTCAGTTGTGGTTTATGTATTTATTTTATATAAAGGTACCCATCCCTGGATAAAATTTATAAAAAATATTAAAACTCTTACAATTATCGTAAACCTCTGTAAAAGGTGTTCAAAATATTTTAATATCATTAAAATTCCACAAAGTAAGAATACAATTAAATACAAATTTCCTTCAACTGGCGCTGTCTGTTGCGTAATAGTTTTTAAAATATACCACTTTTAAATATACCCAGTTTTACACCGAAAATTTAAGTACCTATAAATTTGAATTGCGTTTTTGCATTGCTTTTTTTCCATTTTCTCTTGGAATTGAAATATTTTTGCGAAAAAAAGTATCCTATATTGGTATCAGGATGCTAAAGTACCTCCTCACAAAACTTTGTTAAAATCCATCCAGTAGTTTTTACGTGATGCGAACACAAATGAAAAGCAGACAGACAGACATACAGACAGAAATGAGTTACTATTTTACTATATGAATGTATACTATATAAAATTAAAAAAAAAGGTTTTTAATGGGAACCGAACGTACAACCTTCAGATTGCGAGACTAGCAAGTTACCTACAAGGTTACCGTTGAAACTGAACTATTATTACCTTTATTAAATAACAAACAAGTTTTTCAAACTTAAATTATTTAGTTCTAAAATTAGTTTATTACTTAAAAACAAGTAAAAGTGCTATATTCGGCCGTGCCGAATCTTCTATACCCTTCACCACGGCGATTTAATTTATACAGACATGTACAGCATTATCCATATTGTTGACTTTTTACTTAAATAAATCCGTATGAGAAAAAATCATTATTCATGAGTTAAAAAAATAGAAGACAAATGAAAACAAATTCCGTTTGCTACAATTATCGCCGTGTTGTCAGCTACTTAATGATATTGAAGCCGACAGCTACATTGTAAACTCTGACATTGTTGTAGAAATACTTATTTTGCTTTTATAAAATTAAATAACTTTTTCAAAAACTTATAAATATTTCCTCCAAAACTTTTTGTTTGTATATGAATTTATGATTTGCAATTTTGTGACATTTTCTTTTGTCGAATAAAATAGAAATTAGCCTAAGTTGACGACAGCCACAACGGTGGCCGTGTAGCCATGTAGCTTTGCTGACTTCAAAATAATCGTTTTATTTTTGACAGTTTGTAGTCGGTATTTTGATGATGTCTATGTGTTTAATGCACCTAAGTTTTAAAACAGAGATATCATCTACTTAAAAATCAAACGCATTTAAAAAAAAAATATGTTACTCTATATACACACATACATACATATGTATATTCTTAATATTAAATATGTTATTTTGTTATGTTATTTTACAGTCATGGTTTTCATTTTCAAAGAAATATTGTTTTAATTTTTCGAAAATTTTGTGTAAAAATTTTTTGTAAAAATATTTTTTTAAACATTTTTTTGTAAAATTTTATTCGAAATTTTTTTGGAGAATTTTTTAAAAACATTTTTTTTGCATATTTTTCTGTAAAATATCTTTTTAAAAATGCTTTGTAAATTTTTTTGTAAATTTTTGAAAAAAATTTTTTAAAATATTTTTTTTTAAATTTTTTTATTTTTTTTTTTTTAATTTTATTGAAAGTTTTCTGTTAACTTTAGGACCTTTCTGCAATCTATATTGATTTAGAATGGTCAGACTTACAAAAAAAAAATTCCTCTTATTTACACATTGGGAGTCCTTTTAACTGCTCCTATTTATCATTGGGTACCCTGTGGGTCATTGGCTACCTCTATGTGTATTGCTTTCTATTAAGGTCTCTAATACAAATTAAACCAGAAAAACCCTACCAATCTAAAAACAAACAAAAATCGCCCCTCGCAGGGTGTTATTGATCCCCCGAGATCTGTATGCACTCCTTACGATCTACCTGTCGCAGTCTAATATTTATTTGACAAAAAAAGGCAAAACAGAATCATTAAAGCCGAAAAAAATTAAAAAAAAAATATAGGATTGGTGTGCTTAAATTTTTTGTATCTCTTCTGGTGCCTTGGCAAATGACATTACAACACTAACACGGACAGACAGACAGACAGACAGATAGACAGACAGACAGACGGACATCGCTTAATCAACTTCTCTATGTATAAGGATCCAGAATATATATACTTTATGGGGTCGGAAATGAATATTGTAGAAATTACACACGGAATGACAAACTTATATATACCCTTTCCACCTGTGGTGAAGGGTATAACAAGTTAATTGGATATCGCTATTAATCAAGAGATGCGCTTTAATATGATAAAAAATAGCGTTGCAACCTCATACCAGCCAGTAAAATTATTAGCATCTTATATATATCTTATATACAGTTTTCCTTTTTCCCCTTTTTAAGCCCCATAATAATTTAATATTTATTTTAGCACTTAATGGTCGACATAAAATACCAAATTTTATTTTCTATTTTTATTAAATATTTTTTTCGGCACAAAGGAGATTCATTATCATAAAACACTTAGTTTTATGAAATAAAAATAATCAGGGGTGATAAGAAGTAAGTACCATCAAAATCCTTAACATCTACAAAAGTCCCTTGGTCATCTAAAAAAAAGAAAAAAATTTTAAAACTAAACATACTTATCCAGACAAGGGATAAAGGGTTAAATTGTTTAGAAAAATAATAAGTTGTGATATATTGTCACCCTTGTAATACAAGACAGCTATCGTGCGGCATAACAATCTTCAAAGGGATTTACACGTACGGTGCGGGTATTAAGAAGACAGGTTGAGTGTGGTGTTGGGTACAGGCAGAAGTTAGACGGTAGACGGTAGAAAAAAGGATAACGTTAGAGAAAATGATTTGTCACCTTTTAGACAAACGATTACCACATTATAAGATATTGGCAAATATTTTGTATTTTTGTAGCATTTTAATGCACTCAAAAGGCACGTTCCACAGATTGTAAATTATTGTTACTTGGAATTGGCATTTTTCCTTTTTACTTTATTTGAATGTTTGCTAATTCACTGCACAACAGCAGCAGGGTGGGTGAGTGTGCTTGTAAGAGTTGTGACATATTTTTAGCAATCCCTAATGGCATATAAATAATCCTGATACAAAAAAGTTAAATTCTCCCCTATTCCTTTGCTACTTAAACGCACGAAAAAGGGAAAATATGCAATATCCCCAACACTTAAGTAGATACAAATATGAAATTCAATATTTAATTTTTATTTTATTCTTGGTAACTGATGGCTTATTACGAAAAAATAGTTCCTGGTATAACATCCCCAAATAAAAGGGAGCAGCAGATTATGACTAGAAGGAAAGGCATCAGCTATTAGGAGTCTTATATATATAATTTTTTTTTTGTGTTTAATTTTAAGAATTGTATTCCTCTCTTTTCTTAGCAAAAATAAAAAAAAAATATATTTTTTTTATTGAATTTCTGTTGTAGTTTAGTAGATTGTTTGCTTTAATTTTAAAAATAGCCAAATTGTGCGTGCCTCTTTTGGTTTTTTCAAATGTGCAACAATTTGCAAATTTTAATTTTAAATAGACTGGTGTCAATGCGTGAAATTTAATTGAGTCGCATATTACGAATCGCTTATGGGCACGTTCCATAATTATAAATCATTTAGTTAAATGTAGAAAAGAACTGTTTATGGCACAATTTCCTGTTTAATTAATTGATTTATGGGCAAGTCTTTGATATTTAAAAATGCTTTGATTACCACACATGCACTTATTTCAACTTTAAATCATTTCAATTTTATCAGTTTAATTATTGAAGGGAGTAAAAATAAGTCTGCCAATTGACCAGTGAGTTATATTTCACATTGCTACATGATTCATATTTTAAATTCTCAAACACCATCAAATTAGTCTAAATTTATATCAGCATCAGCATTTTTTTATTCCAAAAAGTCGAATGTTTTAACCAAATAAGCTACGGTTACATCACTTCGATTGCTTGTAAAATCATATTGTGAGACTACCATAAGTGAGGATGGCGTTAGATGATTAATTAGTTAAAGAACGATTAGTTAAACTTTGTACACACTACGGAAGGCCAAAAATGAGAAAAAAAACACGGTAGAGGATTGATGCCAAAGATATGGATAACTTTCTTTTGCAAAAGAAAGTAAAACTCAATAAACCAGTCAAGTACGGGTCAGACTCACTAGGGTCACCCTTTCGTTTTTAATAATTTTCATATCACCGTTTAAATTAATAGTGTCTGAATATAACGTTTAGACGAGAAGGCCAAATTCCTCAAATTCGCGGCATCTAGGGAACACCTTTTTATTTTTATTAATTTTGTTTTCGTTGTTACAGTACACGCAAAGAAAAAACATGGTTATTATATGGTCACAGCAACCACACTATGTTCTTTGTAACAATATATGTTTGCTGTAAACAAATTATAGTTATTTTAAACAATACTCTGGTCATGATAAACAAGTTCTTGTTAACAGTTAATCATTCAATTTACCAAAAAAAGCAACATGGTTGATTTGAACCATATAAATAAAAGGCCATATATGAAATATTATGTCACGATCGAAACACCCTGTAATTTTTAGTTTTATTTTTTATACTTGGTATAGCGGACAAATTTAGATTGTGTAGATTTAAAGTGTCTACCCATCCCGGTTAAAAATGAAGGCTGCATACCTAAAGTTGTTTCACTTTCGCAATACCATTTAAAATGTATTCCTTCTATTTTTTGCTATAGCGGACATATTTTCATACACTCTGTGTAAATTTACGGTAAAAATAAAGTTATATTCGCGAAAATCGCATAACTATCGGAACACCCTATCTATTAGGGTTCAAAAAATAAGGCCTTATACGTCAAAAACATCTCACTGTGCGTCCGTGGCAATACATCTTTTGTAAAAACTTCAAGGTTCAAAAAATACGACCATATAGTGGCCATAGTAATAAACACTGTGTGAAAATTTTAAGCGTCCTACAATTATGGTTCAAAAATTAGGCCATATACATGAAAATCATGTGACTTTCGGAAAACCCCTTAATTTTTAGGTTTATTTTTTCTACTTTTTTTTGACAATCACACAATTCTCATTTGATTTCTATCTTACAAAACCCAATAAAAATCTTAATACTCAGTATTATAGTGTGAAAAGGGCTTAAGCAGCATTGCACATCACGTGAAGATACCAATATGTGAAAAACCTCACAAGATAAGTGCCCTTATGCAAAAGAAATAAAGTCTACTTCAAGTGTACTTCAAAACAAATTTTATTTGTAAATTTTTTCTTAAAGTACACTTCATGTAGACTTTATTTATTTCTTTTACATAAGGGAAAAAATGTTATTTCGGCGCGGTATTTGTATGCTACCAGAAAAGCGGAAAAAAATAGTATGGCTAAATTAAGAAACATCAATTGAGTGAGCGATATTCCTTATATACACTTACTCACTGGTTTCTCGCATATAGGAATAGGTTCAGCTTCAGTTACCAATAGTTTCTCCAAAAGTTTTGTCTAAAGTTATACCCACATACGAGGGGCACGCGGTAAGCCTTTGTGATAAGATGGAAAAAATATTAATTTGGGTTGATTTTTTGTTTTTACTCATCACAGTTTTCTTTTTGTCTTATTAAGGTCGTCAGCAATATAAGATTACGGGATGTTCAAAATAGGATTCATTGCAGAGTTGATCTCTCGATGCAGATCATCATTTTGACTGCTTTTAAATTTCAATTAAAAAAAACAATTATATATCGGGTGGTTAAATTTTAAGGGCCGATGTTGAATGTGCAACACACCTAAATTTTTCCAAAATGAGGCCGCTCAGGCAGTTACTACAATTGCACCACTCACGCTTGTCGTTGATGAACATTATGTATAAAGACTTGCATTTACACGCTTACAAGGTGCAAGTGACTCAAGAACTAAATCCTCTTGATCATTCCAAACGTTGAAATGGACAGAATAGTGTCAAGAAATGGCAACGTTGGATAATCAATTTTCAAAGAAAATCATCTTCAATAAGCAGAATTGCCACATTTGGCCGAATGATAATCGGAGAGACCAATGCACCTACAAAGAGTGACTCTTTGGTGCGGATGATGAGGCCGGTCAAGCTGTGAATGGTGTTCGCTATCGTGAGATGATAACGAACTTGTTATGGCCCAAATTGGAAATATAGATGTGGACGATATGGTTTCAACAGGACGGTACCACTTGCCACACAGCTAACGAAACAATGGCTCTTTTGGGCGACAAATTCAAAGGCCGTGTTATCTCACTTGGTGACGATGTCAATTGGCTGCCAAAATCATGTGATTTGACGTCATGTCATTATTATTATTCAAAATCAACTTCGGCCCTTAAAATTTAACCAATCTACATATGATTACATATGATACATATGATACATATGATTTTATATTTATTTGATATTTTCCTGACTTCGTTTTTGCAATAAATCGATTGTTACACGCGCTGTATGGAAAGTTGCGCAGTCTTGTTGAAACCAAATGTCGTTAATTTTAGCCGATTAATTTAGAAAAAGTTGCAATTCAGTCAGCATGTCTCAATGGCTATCGATATTTACCGTAACAGCAGCTGTTCGCTCATTGCGGAAGAAATAAGGGCCGTTAATCTCGCCAGCATGTAAAAGGCATCAAACAGTAAATTTTAATGGATGTAATGTTGATTCGTTAACGGCTTGCGGATTGTTTTCCGCCCAAATATGGCAGTTTTGTAACCACCTAACCAGTAATTAGCTTCTTTATATTAACCGTAAAATGGACCAAGTGGTCTATTAAAATTGCGAAGAGTTTTATTTTTTTTAAATAAATTTCTACAAAATAGAAGCGTTGTTTAGGCGTTAAACATTTCATAATGACTAGCCAAACCTTACTGAACAGAAATCTCATCACAGTTTGATGTCGGTATCATGCAGCTAAAAACACACTTGCTCGCAACTGCACTTGGGTTATGGAAGCAAATTCAAAGATTTAAGTTTAAATAAATTAATTAATATCTACTTTCTTACTTGTTGTTGTAGAGCTCTATTTAGTTTTCTTGAACAAATGCCACTTTATTTTTTTTTTTATAAATAATTTTGACTAACATCTGTCAACACTTAAAGTTAATTTTTCAAACCGTTTCTGTATGTAAATGTTAACTAAAATCGTTTGAATCAATGTATGAAAATTTTCTTAATATTTCGTTGACAAAGATTTACGAGTTTCCAAAACTTTAACTCACACATTTCGAACACATATCCATATACACGCAGAATTTCATTCATCATCAATATCAAACAATACCAGTCAACACTTACATATCTTTTCCCTCCACCCCACCTTTTTGAATTCAAAGCACCCTTTCTTTGTTCCGACAGCTTAAACATGAAAATTAGGAGAGAAATGAAAAAAAAGGATACTCATGCGATAGTCGCTCGGATATAAAAAGAATAACAACTACTGTATGGAGTCTATAAAATATGAGTTACTTGACATTTTTCCTTACTTTCCTGTCATACCCCTAAAACGAAAAGGAAACTTTATTAGAAAATCATTTATGAGCTGAAGACTGACAACAACGAAAATTATAATAAAATTACGACAGGCATGAATGTAAATTTTTCACGGGGTGGCATGAATTTGTTTTTTTTCTATTTTTTTGTTTATGAAAAATACGTGACAGACAGAGTTGTTTAAGCTGTCAAGTTTGACACTTTGATAGCATGCTAGTTTTTCACTTTGCTGAGGGTTGTTGAGGAGCTGGAGGTGGGTTTTTGTCGTTAAATATAAATTTTTATATTTTTCCTTCGGTTTAATGCTCAAGTGCTTTAAGGATTTGATGACATGTTTTCTTTATCTTTTAAATTTTGTTTGTTGTTAATATTTTATAATTAATTATCGAAGTTAAATTTTTACGGGCATTCTTTCCCAGCAAAATATTTAGCTAAAAACAGGCTTATAATTCTCTATATTGTGTCTAGAGAATTATAATTGGTAGAGCCTTACATTATTGTTTAAATAATATCTTTATTGAAGTGAATAGTGAAAAAAACCGTCTAGATTGGAACAGTGGACGTAGTACCTCCCATAAAACCTGTACATTATTATAGTATTTCTGAAAATATATTCTCACATTTTGTTATAATAACCCCCTTATTAATATACATAGTTTGTATTGAACATTGGGGGGGGGGTACCTCCTATATAAAGTGAAAAACTATCAGCGTGTACCTAGAGAACTGTAACACAGGGTGTTGAGATTTAATACGAATAACCCCCCTCTATAATGTGCACAGTCGTGCCCAAAACTAGCTAGATTGGAATAGTGTTTTGGTCCTACTATTGACGTGCACCAAAGGTCCTATAATAAGTAAAACCTTAGAATTTTGTACGAGCGACTTTTTATTAATATGCATAGTCGAACATAAAACTAGCTGGATTGGAACAGTGATCGGAAACTTCACACACAAAGTAAATATTCATCATAGCGTAAATTGAAAACTCAGGGTGGGCCAACATCGACAGACTGATTTGAAATACTTAGAAGTTTTTGATTTTTACAGTTGTTTATATATTTTTTCAGGTAGTAAATAATTTAATTAAAATTTAGAATGTCATCATTCTCAAAGGAAGAACGTGTAAAAATTGTTAAATTCTACTATGTTTCCGGATCGGACAACTTTTTGATCAATCTAATTATAAGGGTTGCAGCACATTTTCATTTCCTTGCACATATCAATAAACATAACTGCCCAGTTTGGGGGTCCAAAATGATAGAGAAGTGCATCAGCGCGAATTACACTGTCTTAGAAGCACGGTTTGGTCTAAAATTATTTTCTGGTCGCTCCATATTTGTTCTAAAATAATGCTGAGAAACCGCTTCCGGAGCGGTATAATGAAACATGTTTGACATTTTTTTTACGTAAAGTTTTTCCCAATAATCCTAACATATGGTTCCAGCAAGATAGAGCTACAGCTCTTACCACGAGAGACACAATGGCGATTTCATTATAAATCGGTCCATATTTTTTCGAAAAAAAAAAATGCTGAGGAACCAGAAGCCGTCTCCGGAGCGGTATAATGGACCTTGTTGAACATTTTTTACGTTCCAGCAAGATAGCGCTAGACAGCTCATACCGCGAGAGACACAATGGCGATTTCATTTCAAATCAGGCAGTCGAATTTTATTTATGAGGTCAGCTAGGTTCGGAGTTAGATATTATTAGAAGAATCAGCAAGACAATATCGTCCTTTGGTAGGCTAGCCCCAATATGGTAAAGTTATGAAATAAACTTCAACACAAAACTACTAGTTTTGGAAGCAAATGTCATGACTGTGCTTCTCTACTGGTGTGCGTACTGGAAAGTCGCAGTATTACCCACCTACTCCAGACTTTCATCTGGCCCCACACCATCTCAAATACAGATCTCCTATCGAAAGCGGGAAAAACATAAGTGGCAGTGAGCATAGTGTGGGTAGAAATGATGACAAAGTGGCTAAACAAGCACTAAAATGGAACCGTTTTCAACAGTTAGACCGGCAAGCTGTCTGAACGCACCCTAGGCGTATCATGGAATGTACTTAGATATACTGCACATATACGAGCAGGCGATTGGCTCTTATTGGCGCCATATGATCCAGTAAATATATATTACTGCTTTGCAACAGTAGGTGTAATAAAGCCTATGCAAAACAAATATTTAATATTTAACATTCTGTGGCGTGGGAACTATAATAAAATTGTTCATATTCCACAAAAAACTGGCTAGGTAGGAATAACCACGTAATACTTCGCATAAAAAAATTATTGTCCTGAACCCAAGAAACTATAATAGATAGAGTGTTGAAATTTTGTACTCTGAGAATAAGGTCAGGACAGGGTACTACCCTATATCTAGAGAACTGCAAAGTGACACTCCCTAAATTTGATACGCAAAGAAAAAACATGGTTGAGGTAACCATAATCGAAGCGCAGCATGTTGTGGTTAAATATATGGTTGTAGTCAAACGATATTATTATTAAACATAATAACAATGATACAACCATATTATTGTCAGCCCAGATAACATATTTAAACCTATTATAATGAAATATGGCCATAATATAAAAGCAGTTTATTATATTACTAGCTACGCCTGCCAAGTCGTAGGCGCCCTGACAACGTTTTGTTGAATTTTGCTTTGAAAGTAATCCACACCAAATTTTAGAACTCTTACTTTTATGCTTCAGTTATGGTTTATGTATTTTCTATGTATTGAGGTTATTGTAAATTATGTAAATAGTGTTTAAAATATTACTCTGGCAAAAATAAAAGGTGCTTTCAAGTTTGCAGTTAAAATTGTGAACTTTCACTAATAATCCTCTCTATTCTATTGGAAATGAGATATTTGTGTGGAAAAATGGTATAAAATGTTCTCCTTACAAAATAATGTTAAATTTTGTCCAGTAGTTTTTACGTGATGCGAACGCAGATAGACGGACAGACAGATGGACATGCAGCCAGACAAAAATTCTAAAAATTGCTGTTTTGTATTCCATTTTGATTACTAACTGCACCAGCAACAAAAATTTTTAAAAATATTTAATGTACTAAAATTGTCCTGTTACAGTTTTATATATGTATAGTTTATTATAATATATATAAATATAACGTTTCAAATAAAGAACCGATGAGATTTTGCAAATTTTATGCGTTTTTTTTTAAAAAAAAGTTCTCAAGCTCTTAAAAAATCACTCGTTATTATGATCAAATATTAACATTATATGGTTAAATTAAACGATTATAGTATGATTAAAATTTATGAAATGTCACAAAAAATTATACAATTATTTATTCTTTTATTTATTACCGTTTTCATATAAAGTACATAATGACTTCTTTAATCCTAATATTTATTTATTTATTTAAAATATTTTTTAACACAAATCAGTAAAATCCGAAGACTAAAGATTTTTTTTTTTTTTAATTTCGAAGGCTTATAATAATTTTGTTTGTGGTTGAAAGTTTAGCAATGACAAAAATTTTAACTAATACTTGTCTATCGTGACCAAACTAATATTAAAAACAAGTAAAATTTGTTCATCGCCAACATGTATTGTTACGAAGAACATAATGTGGTGGTTGTGACCATGTCCCATCCATTATTTTCCTCTGCGTATACTCTGAGAGTAGTGTGTATTTTTTTAAATTAAAGTTTGGTCATAATTTTATTTACAAATATTTATTTTATTTTTTGCTGATGGAGGGAACGGTAGCGAACCATACATTGGGTTGCTAGTTTTTAGCTAAACATCTTTTAAAACCATTGCATGGCAACAAAATAATTTACTTGGTTGCCAATTTATTCTGAGACATAGAAATTTATATGCAAACTTTACATTTAAACTGTTAAGTGACGTTTTTCATTTGGTTTCTTTTAGTTTCGTCTTCTTTGCATGTCTTGATTGATGAATTTCAGTGTAATGGCATATTTTGTTTGTTCATTTTTGTGCTGCTTTTAACTTGTGACAGGCTCTTGATTAAAAAATTTCACTGCCCACATGGGACTTGAACGCTTGAGCTAAAGTAAAACATATCCTTGTTGCTGTTCTCGTCGCCTTCGTCCTATAAGTCATCCAACAGATTGTTTGTCTTTTACAAAGCTTTCGTCAACATATTGCGTGCATCAATTATCGTGTGGGTGTTTACTTTTTTATTTATTCACTCACTCACTCAGTCGCTCGTTCATTTATTTCATTTTAGTGTTGTCGCAATTGGGATTTGCTACCACAGCGCCGCAGAAATTGCTGAGAATTATTTAATAGAGTTGGAATATTATTTGCTTTGTAAATTTCAATTTTATTGTGTTAAACATGCAAATTACACACCATCCATCCATCGGTAATAAAATCATTGTTACACAATGGGCTTGTAAACAAAAAAAAAAAAAAAAAAAAACAAACAAAAAAAATTCATTAGATTTTTTCCGACTGATAATGTCAAGTGTTTGTTCGTGGTGGTAATCCTGTTGTTTGGCTTTTTTGTCGTTGTTCTTATTGTTGTTGCTTTTGTTTGATTGTTATGAAAAGTTGTTGATGGTCTTTTGTTAATTCGTGACACAAATGTCAGATGGTTTTTGATTGGAGTTGCAAGAAATAAAGAATAAAAAAGCAGAAAATGTGACTGAATAAAAAAAAAGAAACCATTAATTGTAACGTAAATGATCCTGTCAAAATAGTTAATTTTTTTAGTATTTAAGGGCAAGGGAATATGTTTAAAAAGCAGGAAAATTAATTTGACTTTGGGGCTTATGGGAAAATTTCAAACACTTGAAATTTTGTTAATGTAATATTTTGAGTAAAATGAATAAAATAATGTATGTGACCTCCCGTAATATAAAACTCTTAATCAAAACTTCAGCTTTAGTTATAAAAACTAGCTTTATCAACCAAAAAAAAAAAAAAAACATTGCTAGAAATGTTTAAATCAAGGCTTGAATTGGGACATTTTTGTTTATGGTTTTTTATTTGAATAATTTACTTTTACAGCCTTTTATTTTGGTTAACTGATTGTTAAGTTTAATAGTTTTTTTTTTCATAATTTATTTATTGCATCTTCAGTATATTTGAACTATCAATAATTACTGAAATCTAAAATAAAAAATATTTTAGATTCAATCTTCTTTAAGTACGTTGCTGCATATTTCGCTATTTCTGATATAACTGATGGCACGTTTAAATCTTTGTGGATGTTCGATTTTTTTATATACCAGGGCGAAACTGTGATCATCTGTAGAATTTTTTTTGGCGCCTTTGGGTTTTTTCTACATTGCTGGCTGAGGCAGTTCCCCATAATTGAATGCCGTAACACCAAATTGATTTTAGACTTGACTTGTAAAATAAAAGTTTGCAATTTACGGCGAGAGTAGAATAAGCCAGTTTAGTTAGACTGCTTTTAACTTCATTTGTGTTATTTTGGATTCAATGTGGCTTTCCAAGTAAGGCGCCGGTCAAGATGAATACCGGGATATTTGACGTCCGAAGGCTGAGGTATCATTTAATTATTTATGCGAATAGGGGGCATGAGTCCTTACGCTGTGTGAAAGTTATGTGAGTACATTTTTGTTCATTCACCTTTGTTCTCCATTTCTTGCAAATGTTGTGATGCTACTTGGGCGCTTTCAAGAATACTTAAGAAAGCTGAGTCATCAGCAAATGTTGGTGTGTGCAGTCGGGTGCTTATTGGGATAACGGATATGTACAGCAGGTATAAAACGGGTCCCAAAATACTACTTTGGGGAACTCCGGCTTCAATTAGCTGAGGTAAGCTTAAAAAATTTCCTTGCTTTAGACTAAACTTTCGATCAGTTAAATAATTTTTTATGAGCTTATAGAAGTTTTTGGTCAAACTCAGCTTTAACTTGTACAAAAGGCCATACTAAACTTTATCGAATGCTTGAGAAATATCGATAAAAAGTGCAGAACAGTATTTTCTTTCTTCAAATGTATTTTTAATTACATTACTAATCTGTGTGTTTGTTGGATCGTATTATGTTGTTTTTCTGAAGCCTAATCGGTGGTTCAGAATACATCCTTTCGAGCTAAGAATTGGAATCAGCTTAGTTATTAATATTCTCTCACACAGCTTCGTTATGTTGGGTAAAAGACTTATAGGCCTGTATGATTCTACCTTTGTGTGGTCTTTTCCTGGCTTAGGTATTATAGTTATCAAAGAAATCTTCCACTGTGTAGAAAAGTACTCAAGACGTATAATAGCATTAAAAACATAAAAAATATTTTTTTTTTTTTGCTACACGGGGCAATTCCAACAACAGTTAGAATTTTGTAATTAAATAATAAAATACTTAATTTATATAGCTATTATCGATTTTGCAATGTGAAAAGACCACCACTAAAAATTGATTAATACTACATTTTATTAATAACAACTTGTAGATGATTTTTAAAAATGTTTTATTGATTTGAGTATTTCACTTAGAAAATTATTTACACTCGATATTTTCATTTCTGGTCCCAATACGCAGACAAGTTTTTGAGTATAACTAATATGAATTTGTTTCATAGCTTTTCGGTAATATAGGTGGGTAGGTGTATGCGAGTACATCATTCTGGGGGTTGTGTTTTCGATTCCCAAAAAGTTTTTTACTACAAAGAATGAAGGTCTTCGTTAATATGCTTGATAATTAAGTTATAATTTAATTTGTAATTGTATTGTGACATTAAACCAAAAATATGAAAAATTTTACATTTTCCCTATTAAGATAAACAATACAGTACTGAGAAAATCTAAATTATATGCCATTTAAATAGAAAAATTTTAAAAACATATTTTGCATTGCCATGTTCATAAACTGAATGAAAATAGTTTGGTAAAAAATCATACACGTTTCATGAAAAATTCATGGGTTATATGTATTATTTTTTTCTATATGTTATATGAACACGTCTAGTTCAAAATTATTTTTAAACGAACAAATAAGATATAAGAAATCTGTAAAAAAATTGCAGATCTTAATAAAATTTAATTTTAGTAGATAAACCCATATCATTTTTTCGAGTTAGTTTTGAATCGAAATTTTAAGTTTTTCTTACTCGACTTAACTTTCTACGATTAATCGAGCGATGATTGATCGAGTTGATACCCTAGTAATGTTCTTGCCAATTGATTACAAGACGTATGCAATAAAGTTCGGCGATTGGGAAAACATTCACTGTTCTCATTAGAGCCACATTTTATTGTAAAAATAATGAAAGAGCGAAACGCATCCGTCTTTACATCGTTTTGGTTATGGTGAGGCCTTTCGGTAAGTAACTTGGTGACTCTGTTTTGAACCTAAATCGCAGGAAGCCCGATTTGCTGTTACCTTTCAGTAGAAGCCACCAATGGGTTGGCGGAAAATTAGATGGTCTCCAACTCCTTAGCAAAGGGTAGGAAAAGTTTTACCCTCAAGTTCTCTTTACTAGGAAAATGTGGTTAAAGTTCGAAGAAGACTTTATTTTTGGGGGATTACTTTTCCAATTCAGCCAACACCTTTTTCATGTAGTCTTTCTTGTCTTCGAAAGCAATCTTGTAAACTGTGATTGAGAACAACATCAACGCCGGTCTTAACGGTTGAGAACGTATCCTCATCAGCTTCTTCAGCTCAGGTATAGCAATCTTCACTTTTAATGTCACCTGTTACATTACATCACCGACCAATTTCGTTTTATATCTGCGAACATTTCAGCATCAGTAATATTATCCCTGTTGAGTTTCATGATTTCGAGGTTTTATTAATTTTTCTCTCCGAGAGGACTCGAATTACGGGTATCCAGAGAAGATGGTTGCCACGCGCTCAATTCAACAACGAAAAAGAAATAATTAAATATTTAATTTTAAATTGAATTCCCGAATCATTTTTTATTATTTTTTTTAAAGCTAGGTTTGTGCTTTTAAACTCCAATGACATAAACAAACAAAGAATTTTTATTTTTAAAAATCTTTTGGTTACCTATGAAAAAACGTTGGTTGTGGATTAAACATTAAATAGTTAAAACCAACCATGTTAAATATTTTGTACGTAGTAACCATTTAATGATACAATTTTAAACAAAACTTTTTTACCGGGACCAAGGTAATGTTACAAACAACTAAAATGTGTTCATCGCAACCATATATTGTTACATAGAACATAGTGGTTCCTGTGACCATACCATAACCATGGGTTTTCTTTGCATGTGTATTTCACGAATTCACCAAGGACCCTTCTGGTCGTGAGCACAGTGATAACACCACCATCAGTTTAAAGCGTCAAGCTAGGCACCTGACGTTAAAGTATATATCATCAATGTTCCAGTTATTTTTATTATCTTCTGTTTCTTTAGCCACTGCTGAATACGATGGAGTAATTTTAAAATAGACTTTGAAACGCTGGTCGATATAGTTTGGATATATGTATGTAGAACGAACAAAAATACAAAATATCAAATGAAGTGAAGCATTTCTTAAGCGGTTTAATTAAATCAAGGTATTTTCAAACTTATTTTAAAACTGACAAAAATGTGTGAAATTGAATGAAGTTCGCACTAGTGCTAGCAAAGTATTGAGTAGGATATAACGAATATCAAGTATTTGATAACTTTTTTAAGTACTCAATACGTAAAAGTTGTTAATGGATAATTGTAGAGTAGTATTTTTAGAAACAAATTGAAAAGAATATTTTACTATAACTACGATAAATTTCCGTTGCTATTATGCAAACAGTATTATGTACAATTGAGTACACGTAAAAAAACATAGTTGAGGCAACCATAATCTATGAGCAACGATTTTGCTTAAATTATATGGTTGTAGTCAAATCATTTTATTACTAACATAATAATACTGTTATGTTAGAACTATATTAAAAATAACATTGTAAAATATAATATTACTATATTATAATGAAATTTTGTTTTACTATAAAATATAAATTAATATGTGAGATATACATACACGCAAAGAAAAAACATGGTTGAGGTAACCATAATCTAAGAGCAACATGTAATGGATGAATTATATGGTTATTTTCAGACCATATTATCTAAAACTGTAATGATATTGTTATCGTTTGAACATATTATTGTCTAACATAAAAATAACATTGTAAAATAAAACCATAATTATGTTTATAATATAAATATTCAATAATATAATGTGAAACATGTAAATGGTTTTATGTGACAACGTATGAATTTATTTATTAAATAACAAAAAACAAATACATGAATATTTCGATTTAGACTTACATACATACATATTTTGATAATTTCTCCTTACCTCTTTATATGCTTGATATTTTTAATTTAAAACTATTATTTATAATAAAAAACAAATTTATTTGTTGACAACTAATGTGTATTTAATGTTCTACGGTTTTAGATGAACCGATAGCTTACACACATTTTTCTGAACTGAATAAAGGCCAAAACCAAAATATGTATTTTTAAAACCAAACATTTAGTCATATTTAACATAAAATGTTTATTTATAATATATTATGGTTATAAATATAATTTTATTTTTAAATATTAACAAAAATTTGGTTGTGGTTACATTTTAATATGGTTCAAATCAACTATGTTGCTTTTTTGGTGCGCATAACTATTGAATGATTAACTGTTAACAAAATCTTGTTTATCGTGACCGAAGTATTGTTTAAAATAACTATAATTTCTTGACAGCAAGCAGATATTGTTACAGAGAACATAATGTGTTTGCCGTGACTATACAATAACCATGTTTTTTCTTTACGTGTATATTTGAAAAAACATAACTTATTTGTTTGCAAAAACTTACCTTAAAATATATGAAACAATTATTTATTAGTTCATTTTTCAAGCATTTGATGTGAGAAAAGACTCAAATCATAAATCAGTAAAATAAGATGCTAATAATTTTCAAAAACCAAATACAAAACTTAAAAGAAAACCAAACATTATTTGTGTGTTTTAAGTCATACTGTGGTTACATACGAGGAAACTTATTATAATTTGTTTACTGATATTATGAAATGGTTATAAAAACCATATTATTTTGGAATACTAATAAAACGTTGGTTGTTAAAAAGGTTATAAAAGGTTATAAAAATAAACTAATTTTGTTTATTTTTTGCCCTCATAACACTTACATATAAGTATTACCGTAAAAAAAGAATATTTGTTAAATTTTGTGTAAAAAATAATTTTTAATTTAAAAAAATTCCTTGTAAACATCAATTCAAGCTTCTCTTTACCTATTGATTTCCACTTATTCGTTAAAATATATATTTATTCATTTACACATAATTTTATTTATATTTAAAGTGTTATTTTTATAATAATAATACAAAAGAGAAATAGTGTTTAAAATTGTGTAAAACAATTTCAAAAAAGCTCTATCTCCTATTCAATATAATATAAAAATTAAAATTTCTCATATCCTATTTCTTTGATAAGTTTGTTTAAATAGAAAATTAACAACAATTGAAACTACCTTGTAGATAGATACGAAGGGTGCTGATGGCAGACGTAGCTGTCTAAAAAATGCATTCCACTCTGCTGGTGTCTTACAAATTAAGCCTAAATAATAAATTTATTAATTTATTTAAATATAATTAAGTTATAAAATAAGAAATTTGTGCAAAAACAACAATACATACTCATTTTAAAAATTTCTCTGGTTGGGTGTCAACGATTATCAGCTCCCGAATTATTTCCAAAATTAAACGGTTTTAAACCCAAATATTTGATTGATCTAAAATGGCACGGGCATAGCAGAGGAGTATCTAAGCTTAAGTTTTTACAGCGAGCACCATCCACTTGCCAAGGGTGACGCTATGTAGTTTCAAAGTTGGGTACCTAGCCCCCGTAAATTATTTTCGAGCTTGGCATTTCTTCACTTTTTGTTTGGTTTTTAAAAATTATACATCGTCTCAAAAGTTCTAGTTAATACCTATAGATGGTTTAAAATAAGCGATTTATACGCCTTTTAAAATTAATATTTTTATTTTTCTATACCCTGGTCCAGTTTTTTCAAAATATTTTAAACAATTTTGAGAAATTTTTTGTTTGATTTTTAAAAATTATACATCGTATTAAAGGTCTAGTGAATACCTATAGAATGATGGTTTAAAATAAACGATTTACAAGCCTTTTAAAATAAAATTTTTTATTTTTATATACCCTGATCCAGTTTTTTCAAAATATTTTAAACAATTTTCAGAAATTTTTTTAAAACTTTTTCCAATAAATAGTGAGAGAAATTTAAAATATTCTGGAAGCACTAGAAGATTTTCAATTTAAAATTTCCAAAATTAGTGAATTTTTGTATATTTTAGCCTAAATTTTATACCTTATAATTTTGTAAGCTAACAACAGTACGTACATTTAAATTAAATTTCGTGTAAAATTGATCAACCTTGTAGAAGATGGAGATCCTTTAATTTAGCCTATATGTTCTAAAATCCCAAAGCTGGGATCGGAAAAAGAATACTGCCGTAATAAAGCTTCATATACTCCCAACCATTGCTGAAAGTATTTCATGATCCCTAGTCCATATGTGGACTTTATAGGCAAAATACTAAAAATTCCCATTTTGGCATTTATTTTGGCAATTGTGGGATTTCCTTTACCCTAATGTTGCAGATTTTCGTTGACTAATTACATATCCGCAGAAAATTTCATTTAAATCGATTAAATATTTAAAATTTGCATATTTCATATTTTTACTTTCCTCAAATAGGACCGTTTTTACCATAATTTTTCGAAATTTTCAGAGATTCACAGATATAGTGTATATGAATGTAAATGACACAATTTACTATCAAACAAAAAAGTATCAAATTGATTGGATTTGTTCCGCCAGTAAATAAAATACTGTTGTCATACCTTTCGGCGAAGACCGTCGTCACTGGCTGTTGTTTTGGTACGTTTGGCGAGCTCTTTCGATGTGAAGACATCATTTTCAAGCCGCGTTTATAATGGTACTTCACGTACGAAAGGTATGACAACAGTAAAAAAGTATCACCTAACTATATTTCTTACGTGCAAAACTATACGTTCTTAAATATGAATGTTTCTATATGGATGCGTGTAATAACTTCTGTAAAAAATAATTATACATGAAATAAGGGTTAAAGTTAAGTAAGCGTTACTTTTAGAACACACTTCACTATACCTTTCTCTAGAAGATCTAGTAAAATTACCAACTACTGCTAAACTATACACAAACTGTGTGAGCTAAGAAAATATAATTGCAATCCCACTTAGAAATATTCTTTACATTTTCGTATAAAAACTATAAATGTCTTTCGATGAAAATATTTTTTGCATTCATAAAATAGAATGATACTGTTTATCTTGACCACTTATATTGATTATAGCTTAATAAAAAGAGCATTTCGTGAAAGACATATGAACATTAAATAAATTGCATAAAATTACAGATTGGAAACATACCTGAAACTAGTTTTATTTCTTTATTCATGGAATTGTTTAAGAAATGGTGTTAATAATTTGTACGTGATATAAATTGCAATAGGGACACTGTGACGGATAAAAATTATTTCATTAATTGGTGTTGGCAAACTAAAATTTGATAAGATCACTGTGTTGTGTTTTATTTTTTTTTTTTTTTTTTTCATTAAAACAATAGCTGTGCCCGCCAATTCCTCAGCATCCTTGCAATATTTTATTCGATTTTGCTTTGACAGCAATCCACACCAAAGACTGTTACGTTTTTAGTGCCGCCTTACACTATGCTGTATATCAGTTTATATTTTTACTTTATAAAATATAGAGCAGGCATATCCGGTTAGTTCAGTTCAGTTATGGTTTGTGCATTTACTTTACTACTGAAATAACTGCGTACTTTCACTGCTTTTGCACCACTTTCTCTTGGAAATAAAATATTTTTGCAGAAAAAAAGTACCCTATATTGGAATCAGGGTGCTAAGGTATCTCGTCACAAAATTGTGTTCAAATCCATCCAGTAGTTTTTACATGATGCGAACACAAACAGAAAAGCAGACAGACAGACGGAAATGAGTTACTATTTTATCATATGTATAAATTATTGAACATAAAATACACATTATAAGCACATGAATATCAAACACTTTTAAGCCAGCAATTCAAATTTAACCCTTTCCAGCCAAAAGATATTTAACTGTACAGTTAACCAACACTTTTGTAAGTGTTGCCGACAGTTAAGTAAAGCATAACCAAATAATAAACTTTTTGCTATACATTGTAGCGGCGGCAACAACAGTTGCGGGTTGTTAATTTTTGTGGCTTCTGCTGTATGACTTCTTACAATTAGCTGAGCTTTTTTTTGTATATTAAAATGAACATAAAATGGTAATGGACAGAAATCTTTGGCACAACAAGAGTAACGAAAGAAAATAATATGTCTAAACAGTACATTTGTAAGCATGATCTAGGAAAAAAAACTAGAAAAATCAAAATGGAAGGCAACAAAGAAGTTAAACATTTTTGCCAAGTGCCACCAACAATCAATTTTGTTTCGTCTTTCGACTACATCAACATAATCAGCATCAACGTCATCTTTGTACTTGTACTTGTAGTCGTCGTCTTCATCATCATCATCCTCATCTCATATTATTGAACGAGCATAGTAACATCAAATATTAATATGCTCATACGAATCCACTATAAATTCCGCCAATAAAACAGCATCGATCACACCCCAAAACGTGACCAAAGATCACGAAACTAGAATCAGGTTCCATTTTATGCTGAAAAAAAAGGAAGGAAAAATTAAAAAAAACACACAATCCGCTGAAAACAAGCTGTAATAGAAGACGATGTAGATGGCGCATTAAGGAACAGCAGAAATATTTAAAATCTTAAGATTTTGGTTTGAATGGCCGGCTGGCTGGCTGGCTGGTAGTTTTAGTTTGCTTCGTGTATGATTAAAGCTTAAACAATTTTGTTGGTTCAGCTTCCTGTTTTTTCAGATTCTCATTCATTTTTTTTATTTTTAAATGCTCAAAACGAAGTACATTTCGGCAATATATTTGTTGTTTTAAACCAATCATCTGCAATTGACATTGGCATTGATTTGTGTAGACTGCCAAGTAAATCCATTAAAAAGTCACTTGTTTGAATACAAGTTGTTTTTGAATTTCAAACTTTAAACCCACATTAAGATTTAATTTTTCAGTTTAATCACCCATGATAATGATTTAATAATATTTTATTACGTTTTATATGATTTGTCATTAAAAGCGAATATACTCTCTTGCAAAAACACTCAAGTGCACAACCAAACAAATTAAAACTTGAACCTGCAATTTTAATAAGTTTCGCATTGTTTTCCACTCATTTGCATCTGACTGTTTCTGACAGTTGTCATTTTTATAGATACAAATGTCAATGTTACTCTGAAACAAGTTTGATAATTATATTTTATTTAAGCATTCACTATTTTTTATTTCTTTTTCATTATTTTCTCTCAAATCGCTTAATTCTCCTTAAATTAGAGTAGCGGTATTCACTTAAGACGATTGAAGTTTTGCACAAAAAATATTTAAATTTTTTTTATGGAAAATATCGCATAAAAAATCTTTTAGAATCTCAGTAACTTTCGAGACGTTGAAATTAAAGCACTACATGAGCACAAAAAACGAAGCTCATAAGACGGTTATTATAATATTTCATTGAATTCATATGTGTTCATGTGTGTGCGCATGAGCACCGATGAGTGGACTATAATAAACAGCGCAGACCAACGAGCTAAATGCGATGATCTTGCAGAGTTTTCAGAAGCAAGTTTGAATAGGTATGAGTAAATGTTGAACATAATAACAAAGAACTTGGGCGAGTTCAAGTAGTTTTATGTTTTGAGTTAAACACGAACACAATAAGTAGACAAACAAAAAACATAGAATTGTTTAACAACATTATTTACGTTAATTTTAAGAAATCAAAAAAATACACAGGTGCAAGCAAAATGCACTAATGTGCTGTTTCTATATTACAAGCGAGCGATACGTCTGAAAAGAATGTATAGAAATAACTCAAATCATTAGGAGCTTCTCATACAAATTGTCTAGCCGATTTGCTTGTTTGCAATACACAAACAGCACATAAGTCTTATGCGAACCACACCTAAACCTAGAGTTTTTTCTGTATTTCATTTGACATTTCTCAATTTCAGACTAACTCAATTTGAACCATGGTCAGAACGGGGGCAACACTGGATGATCAATTTTTCGAAGAAAATCATCTTCAGTGATGAGGCATATTTTCACCTCAGTGGATTCGGCAATAAGCAGAATTTTCGCATTGGGCGAATGATAATCCAAGAGTGATTGTCGAAAAACCAATGAACCCACAAAGAGTGACTGTTTGGTGCGATTTATCGGCTGGCGGCATCATCGCGCCGTATTCTTTCCAAAATGAGTCCGGTCAGGCAGTTACTGTGAATAGTGATCGCTACCGTGAGATGATAACGAACTTTTTATGGCCCGAAGTGGAAGATATGGACGTGGACGATATGTGGTTTCAACAGTACGGTGCCACTTGCCACACAGCTAACGAAACAATGGCTCTTTTACGCGACAAATTCAATGGCCGTGTTATCTCACGTGGTGGTGATGTCAATTGACCGCCATCGTTGGACTTCTTTCTTTGGGGTTATTTGAAAGAACAGGTGTACGTCGATAAGCCAGCAACAATGCAAGAGCTAAAGGATGAGATATTTCGGCACATTAACGGCACAGAACCTCAATTATGCCTCAGCGTCATCGAAAATTTGCAGCATCGGATGGAGGTGAGCCGCCGAGGTCGCGGAGGCCATTTGGCCGATATTTTGTTGAATACATAATGGAACCATACCAAGATTATCAAAATAAAAAAAATTGAAATTAATTTCCTAAATAATTTGTGTTTTATTCAAAATCAACAACGTTTTACTCGGTCACCTCATTGCGTTTATGATATGAATAGAGGATAGAATGGTATGAGTAGGCATGTGCTCATGATCTGCTTATATTCATTAGTTTAGTTGAACTAAGCGATTGATTCTTTATTCTAGATCTGAAGGATCTGTTCCATATAATAGTCCGCATGTTGGAGTTTGAAGCAATAAAATTCGTTAAAACACTTAATTGCAAGACATTGGTGCACACCCTTAGGAAATTGTTTTACGCGATTTATATTTGTTTTATTTTACTACGAAAACGACCAAACAAAACAACTTAAAAAGTTAAATATAAAATTAAGTTGTCAAGCTTTATTAAATACCATGTAAAATATTCAGTTTATACTTCACATTTAATTACATTTTTTTTTTGTTGTAATTTTTGCTTTTTAATAACTATTTATGGTTATTATTGCTGTTGTTGTTGCTGGTGTTTTCTCAAATTCGCTACAACAATTGCGACTAAACACGACAGCAAATACAACGTGTTGTTTGGCATGGCTGCTATTAATTACTAGAATCCATGTGACACCTGCAGCATTGACTTTGAAATGTCAATGTAAATCTAATCAAATAATTGTATCTAAATGCGATTTATGAACTTAACAATATAGAGAAGAGAAGAGAAAAATGTTAATTTCAGATTACTGCTAATTATAACACCAGTTGAGTTGTGTGGCAAACTAGTAATTTTTGTGTTTAGAAAATCTTTGAGTTAAAGATGTTGTGATAATAGAATTTTAAAACAGGTTACAGGTTTACTACAGCGACTAGGTCAAGAACATTTGTTATAAGTTTCAGTGAGAAAGTGTTTGAGATTAATGCAGGTTTAATAGATTTAATTTACGAGTTACATTACATTAAAAATTTGAATGAAATTCTGTGTATTTTTTTCATTGAAGACTGCACCGAAAGATATATAAGAATATCTTGACCATGATAATTATATAGTGCAATTACGCTAGATTAGTCGGATTGACATAGAGGGTGCTTTTAGAGGGTGCTGTAGTTTAAGTGGTTAGCACGTCGACTACTAAAGCAATGGTCACGAGTTCAATACTCAGCCGTGGCAACATCAATTTTTCTGATATGCATTAAATTCTCTTTATAATAATGCATATCGCAGCACCCTACTTCGCAGGTATTACCACATAGCACTAAATCGCCGGCGAAGTAAAATAATTATAAATTGGCTATGATGGCTTCATACAAAATTAATATGTCTAAATAACACCAAAGGCCTTGCAACTAAAAAGTCTGCTCTAAATAAATCATAACGCACAATTGCAGTGTTGCCATAAGCAAAGTTTGCAGGTACTATCATACTAACCATCCCTTTCCAAAGGAAGTAACACGATCTCTTTCAAAAAAAAAAATGATTGTTTGGCTTGTCACCACAACAATACCTGCAATATCGTTGCGCTTTTTGCCTCTTATTAGTTATAGATCTGTAACGATCTTTTACCAGAGGAGAATTGCAAAAATTTCAAAAATGTATAAAGTTACTTGTGTTTATCTTACTTCATGCAGTAGTAACTTGATTTTACTGGGAAGCCCTAAGAGGGATATAGATTTTAATCTAATCTCACTGAAATATTTTTATATAAAACCTATGTTGCAACATCCAGAGTAATTACAAAACAGAGACGGGTAACTCTATCAAAAGTAAATATATAAACTATATCTACAGCTCTATAACGTAGCAGTCTTAAAATTTGGTGTGGATAACTTTCAAATGAGTGGAGCCTAACAACGTACCCGCATCGTTGTCATCAATAACATAAAATTGAGAAAATTTTTCAAATTTACAAATTAACTTATGTATGTATGTTCTCTTCAATCCTATAGGGCCTCACGAATTAACTTAGGGCCCTCCAATGAAAATGTCCCAATGCCACTTTACAAAATGGTGTTTGGGAGCCGGCATTATAAAATATTTCGTATAAGTAAATTTGAGGATGTTGATTTGGATGTTGTTGCACTTTAATATTTGTTGTTATTAAACGAATCAATTGAGAAGTGTCTTTTAATCAAGGCTAACAGAAATTAAAACTAGCTGAATGCTGAAACGTCGTAGTTGGACGGGCCTTTAGTTAAGAAATCGAAACAAATCTGTAGTATGTAAATGCGTAATTCAATTTTGTTTAAAACTATTAGCGTTCTAACAATCTTTTGGTCAAACTTTAAGACTCTTACTTTTATAGTGCCACATATATTGTTTATGTATTTACTTTGGTTAAAGGTGCACGAGGCTGGCTAAATACTCAGGATGATCAGCAAAGGTTTTATATAAAATTCTTATATTGTAGAGTTCTGGAAATAGTGTCTAAAATTTTTCGTTTATAAAAAGAAAAGGTTTCGCCAAGTCATTTAAATCAGAGTAAAATTGTGTACATTTGGAATTTTATCTCTGTTATCTGTATTTTCTCTCAGGATCTGACAGATAGATACAAATTAAAAAATGTTTGTTTTTCAAAAAATATTTTATGTACAAATACGGATCTATTAGAGCTTTATTATATGTTTTGACATGTATAAAAGTGGTGCAATACAGCTGACGTAATAAAATTTAACCTTTAAAACCATTGGATGGATTCCTGGCTGATTTCTTACCTTTAGTTCGATACAAAAATATATTTAAGTTTTCTAATATACAAGTAATAAACAAATTTTAAAAAGAAAAACATTGATTATTATTAATACCATAATTCCTAAAAAGTTTTAAAAAATTTACTAAAATTGAAATTTTTTGGAAATTGAAAATTTACTGGAGTGTGAAGGTGGAGTCCAGCTTTAGTATTAGCAAAAATTTTAAAATTTAGACCCGCTACTGGCAATAAAAAGGTGTTAGAGATAACCTTAGCAGGAAACTAAGTTTTTCCTAGAACTTAACTATAAAATTCGATGAGCGACTAAAATTAAAATATTAAAATATAGTAAACCAATGCGTAGTTTCTACGCATCGGTTTATATTTTGTATAAATCCATGGTGGCCTAATTAGAGAAAATGGGGCCCAAGAACTTTAAATTATTATTACAATAATTTTTTTCTAAGTTTCCTAATGTGATAACAAAGACGTCAGTAGCATGCTATTAATGGAAAATCAAGAGGTTATTTAAAATTTAAGTATGACTGGTAAAATATGATAAAAAACGTAGCGAAAATAATTCAAGCTTTAAAATTTCTTTTATTCCACTTACCTTTAAATGTTGTATTTTGATAAAATTTTGTGCGGAGTGTGGGATAAAGGTACTGCAAACACCTTTTATTTATATTGAAAACGAGATATTTTAAACACTATTCACAGAATTTTGGAATAATATTAGAAATTTATATTAATTTTAGAATTATATCATGGGATGGGTACCTCTATATGAAGAAAATAAAAAAAACATTAACTGAAGCACTATAAAAGTAAGAGTCTTAAAATTTGATATGGAACATTTATTGTCAGGAAATATTGTTCGGAAGCCTACGATGTGGCGGGCATAGCTAGTACATATGTACATACCTCACAATAAAGAAAAATGCTTTATCAAGATGCCGCTAAAAAACGACTTTGTTTTTAGACCTAGCAAAATTGTTTGTTGTAAAACAAACGGCAAAGAAACAAACAAAATCTTAAATAAGAAAAAATTGCAGAAATAGTTCCTCAAATCTTTGTCGAGAAATAATTATTTTTCAAATAATGAAATTTGTTTCATTATTTTATTTTATTTTTTTTTTTGGAAATCAGAATCCTTTTTCAATATAAATTCCCCACTGGGTATTTTGGGGAGAATTTATTTTTTGGAGAACTTTGGGGATGATTATTTTCAAATTTGGAATGGCACTCGAAGCAAATCTGGGAACCCTGCTCATAAACCACTAGAAATATATTAAAGAAATTGCACAGATTTAAAGCAGAATTATTTTTTGAGAGTAGCTGCGAATCGTCGGCCGTATGTCGGTAAGTCCCCAAATTTGGGAATACATATCTTTGAAATGTCACCAAAAGTTTATTTAGAATTCAAGAGTTTGGGTTTTTTTAGTTCTTGAAAATATCTATAAAAACTGTGTTTACATGTCTAAACAATTTGAAGAAAATAGTTTATAGATAAATAGTTTATACAGAAAAATTGTATCATAAATTATAACCGTTCTGCCTCCAGCCCGATTTTAAAATAAAATTTTAAATTAAATTCATTAAAAATTTAAAAATATATATTAGATGCATTAACACATTATTACCCATATGCGTTCGTTTTTATGTATTTTTATCAGATTTACAAAAAATTAAAAAGTTTTTAAACCACTGTTCATTGTGAGTTCTGTACAGATTACCGAAATGCTCACTCACTACTCAATCATGTATGAGTATGTACATTTTAGTTTTTTTTGTGCTTCTTTTTACACATGTTTGCGAGAGTCGAGCATATTTTGTGTTCGTTCATTTATGAGTGAGATAATTTTTTTTTCCTTCTTATTCAATAGTGAATAAAGGAAAAAATAGTTTGTTTTTTACGCAAGTGCTTATATATGAGAAATAATATTTATGTAAAAGATCATTAAAGAGAATGAGCTAATTCATTACTTATAACATATGAATAATACGGATAATCTTCGTTTTTCACCGTTCACTTATGTATGTCGGCTAAAAAAAGCAATTCCACTCCTTCATGTGACAATTCCACAGAAAAAGTCAGCAAAAATATATGGCACTTGTTCCTCAAAAGCTTAACAACTAAAAATTTTTATTTTTTCATTTTGTGCGAAAAACCAAACCACAGAGGTTATATCAACCCACTGTGAAAATCTCCCCTTTATGACCCTGTTTGTGATTTTAGAATAACTTTAAGTCTAAATTTTTTTTAGTCTCAATTAACGGAAAGAGTTTTTGGCCTCTACTGAAAATTCATGAATTTTGAGTTGTTACGCTTTTGAGGAAGGAACTAGTGCGATATGTATAAAATTTTAGAAATCTCATTTATGAGAAATATCATAAATATTGAAATTTCAACGCTCATCAAAGAAAATTCTGATTCCTGGTTCTGAATACAGTTGAAATTTTCAGTAAGAAACTGCAGATTTATTTTCTTAATTTTTCAAACCCTACAACGCCCAATAGCTAGAAAACTAAAAAAAATAAAAAAATAATAAACAAATATTTATACGGGAAAATTTTTACAAAAGGTATAGGCGTCATTGTTATGAATAAAAAACAATCGAAAATCCGATTTCAAACGATTACCGGGCTAGAGATATTATGGTTCGTCAAGTTTTGTAGCTTCGAAATGTAAATGTAGATTAAGTAGAATGAGACTACCTACCCTCTTCTATAATGTCTAATACTTCAAAAATATCTTGAAAAACAGTTGCTACCATTTCAGACGTAAAGCACGTTCGGCTCTGGAAACCTGCCACTTAAAATACTTACATCTCAAAAATATTGGCCTGTAGTTGAAAGTTGACTAAAGCCATACTACAAATATTTCTTACGTAAATTTATGTTGTTGGTATTTAAACAACTTTTCGTTCATAGTTAAATGGAATCCCAAAGAAATATGCTCCGTACTTCTTACAAAAATAAAGCAATTAAATTGTTGGTTTAAAATTTTTCAATTAAAAGTTCTTAAATCTGGAATTCAGAATTTTATTAAAAGCGCTTAGAATAGCTTACATGAGCGCTAGCTCTCAACGGAAAGATAAAAACGCATGAAAGTCATTCAGAAGAAAATAGTGATGGTATGTGTTTGCGGGGCACTGGGATAGAGTAATAAATGTCCTCCATATAAATCCACTTAACATTTATGCAAAAGCAATGTATTTTGTAAACTCAATTGTTTCTTAGAATATTTGTTTTTTTTTCTTGTTGCTTTGTTGCTCAATATTTATTGGCAGACAAATAAATGCAAACTTCTTAAACTTTAAAATATTATTATTTACAGCAATAATATAACGCCCGTATCACAATCAATACATCTGGCACAATAAACAATAATTTCAAATCAACAATGAAGATACGAGATGGATGAAAAAAAGAATGGTTGGTTGGAATAGCCTGAGAAGATTTTCCAAAGAAACTAACAACCAGCTTATAATCTTAAAAATAAAGTCTTTGTGAATGTGACTTCGATATTAGCATTCGCACTGCACTTTTTAAAAGATGGTCGGTCAATTGATTTTCAAGTGGCGGCGTAGAAAACTAAGCAACAACTGGACACAGGATGAAATGAAAACAGAAATAGTATCTTAGCCGAACACAAAGTTTGTCGCTTTTTTAATGTGGCCCTGGTCGTAAAGTTCTACACAAACATCTTTTAATCTGACAGTCATACTAACTAGGAATAACAACAATAACAGCAACAAAAATAAAAATAAAATTGGCGATAAGAGTTTGTGGCAAACTGCTGTTGCTGCTGCTGGTAGTGTTGTGATGTTGATGTTGATGGTAGAAGTGATGGTCAGTGCTGCTGTTGCTCTTAATGTTTGTAATCAACGTACTCGCAGGAAGAAAGATGTATGTAGTTTTTGCGTTGCTGTTGGAGGCAGTCAGTCAGTACTTTGTGCTAAGATGTTGTTGTTCGTTTTTTTTTTTTTTTTGTTTTTGTTTTTGTTTTTGTTTTCAGTTTATTTTATTTTAAGCTGATTGCGCTTTTAGATCTCACTGGCAAAACAAAGCGATAATGCAAAAGTCATGTAATCCATTAGCGTGGTACTTTTTGCAAATTTGTGACAATGACAATATTAAGATAACACACACATACTCTCACAAACCCTTTAAAAAAAAAACTATAATCCCAGTTAATCAGCCATCACAGCAGCCATCCCAGGCATCCTACTATTTCGGCATCTGCGTTAGCATCACTTTAGTTTGTAAATATTCCAAGATTTGCGCAAAAGATGGCATTCTTTTACTTTGCTTTATGCTCTTGATGCTCTTTATGCTCGAGTAGAAATAAATGTGCACAAGTGCGTCCGTCGTTGTTTTAGCCAAGACAACAAATATTTAAACAATTGATCAGATTTTGAAGATCTCACTATGCTACACGATGTGACTTTAAATTGAAGATTTTCTTAAGAATTAAATGCATCTTAAGAGTTCATTTTACCAAATACAAAGCAACTGAATTAATTTGTTGTCACCCTTGGTTGCATAAATCTCGGGACGTTTTTTTTTTTGGTTTTGTTTTTGTTGTCACGGCAGCAACTTATTCTACTTAAAAACGAAACATACCATTTAAGTGTGGTCCAGTGATATTGAAATGATTTGGATGTCTTTGGACTTACTTGCACTCTTAACAGTGAGAACAGTGAGTAAATCTTATTGCTTAAGTTTTTGTTAAGTGTTAAGCTTATGTTGTTGCCTTTTATTACTTCTGTTGTTGTTGTTGTCGCTTTTGCAATTGGAGTCTGAATAAGATTAATTTTGATAATGCAGTTTATAGTTGATTGTTTGTCGTTTTCTTTTAAATATTCGGTTTGCATTTAAGGCACAATGCACAGTGGGTCAGAATCAAAATATTTTGGAAATAACTCATCCATTTGTAAATGGCTATGTTGATTGATCCACAATTTGGTATGGGTATAGCAGAGAAGTATCTGAGCTTAAGGTTAGACGATGGGTACCATCCACATGTCAGGGGTGGCGCTATTTGGTCTCAAAATTGGGTACCTCTTTCCTGAAAATTCTTTTAGAGCTTGTCATTTCTTCAATTTTTATTTGATTTTTAAAAATTATACATGGTTATATGGGTAATACCTATAAAATGTTGGTTTAATCTGTAAATTATGTTTTAAAATGAGCGAGTTATAAGCATTTAAAACTAAAAATTAATGATTTTTCGATACCGTGGTCCAGTTTTTTCAAAATATTTTAAGCAATTTTCAGCACAAATTTAAAATATTGTGGAAAAATTTCAATTTTATATATTTTCTAGTTAAAAACTAGACGATTTTCAATTTAAAAATTCCAAAATTATTGATTTTTTGTGTATTTAGCCTAAAAATTATCTTCAATCTTACTTTTTAATAGAAAAAAAAATTCTTTAAGGCTTATATAAAAATTGTATATCTTTGGATAGGCTAACAATAAGTATGTTCGAACGTTTAAACCAAATTTCGTGTAAAATTGATCAACCTTGTAGAAGATGGCGGTCTTTAAATTTTACCTATTTTACATCGAAATTGTGACTTTAGCCTATATGTTCTAAAATCCCAACGGGATTAGTAAAGGAATACTGCCGTAATAAGGCTATATATACTGCCAAGTATTCCTGAAAGAATTTTATGACGTCTAGTGCACATGCGCAAGATACTAAAATATGCCAATTTTGGGATTTTTAGTCTTTATTATGGGGATTGTGGGCATTTTTTAATGTTGTAGATTTTTCGCAATTTGATTTTCGTCGATTAATTATATTTCCACAGAATATTTCATCGATCAATTTATAAAAATTTTGTTGCATATTTAATATTCATTTAAATATAAAATATTTTGATTCTGCGCCACTGTGCAATGGCAAAAAATAATATAAATTTTATTTATAAAAATAACCTGAAAAGTTCTTCAGATAAAACATTGCCTTTTTTCCTTGTAAGATCTTTAAAATGGATTTAGAAGATACTAGGGCAGACCACTACTGCTTTAGTTCTTTATTCAAATCCCCTACATTAAAGTTTAAGTCCTACAGTGTTATGCGTAAATCGAATCCACATTTAATTATTACTTTTTTTTTCTTAAAATTAAAGAAAAATATTAAAGGAATGTTTTTGGAGTATTGAAAGTATTAGCTTTTTAAACTCGACCTCTTTGCTCAAAAAATTAATCAAATTAAATCGTTAAAAATATTTATATTTATAATTAAAAAGGGGAAACGGCAATAAAAATATGTGTAAATATTTTTAATAGCAATTTTGTAACTATACGTTTTATAAAAAACCTTTGGCAGACTTACATATATCTATACATATAAGAAAATAGTAACTCATTTCCATCTGTCTGTCTGTACGACTGTCTGTCTGCTTTTCTTTTACGTTCGCATCACGAAAAAACTACTGGATGGATTTTAATAAAGTTTTGTTAGCATCCTGATTCCAATATAGTATACTAATTTAAACACGGTTGCGCGCATTTCAGTTTTGAAAATGGGATATTTTAAACAAAATTACGCAACAGATGGCGCCAATTGAATAAAATTTGTATTTGTATTTTTACTTTGTGGAATTGAGAATTTTTTATAAATTTTTGAATTTTATCCAGGAATAAACCATAACTGAAGTACTATAAAAGTGACAGTCTTACAATAGGTGTGAAATACTTTTTAAGCAAAATCGAGCAAAATATTGTCATGACTACACGACGCACAGAGGGGTATTTTGCCAATCTAGCCGGACATTAGGCAAAAAATTAATTTTGAGAAAAGTAAAAATTTAAGTACGCAGTTCGACAGATAACAAAATTCTGCATCGTATAGTGAATTTTCAAGGCTTTTGCTTAAGAGTTTTCGTTTTGGGACACTGTTAAAATCAGGAAATTTGAGTAAATCGCATACGTTTGTATTGACTTTAAACGATTTTGAGAGGTTTGCAATATATTTTTTGGTGGCTAAACGAATAAAGATTTTGTATTGATTTTTATTTCTGTGAAGTTTTTAGATTTTTTTTTTAATTTTAATAAAAAATTTCGTTCAAATTTAAAAAAAGGTTTTTTTGTAAAATTTTTGTCAAAAATAAAGTGAAAAGCTTTTTAAGAGTGATCTCCATCGCGATCCTAAAAATGTTATATATCACTATAAAATTTACGATCTCTATTTTTATACTGTAAAAAAAAACCTTGCGCATATTTGGCGATTTTTTAAAAATTACACCTTTTTCTGTTTTTTCTTATCTTACATAGGTAAATACGAGTAAGAAACCTTTTTATATTCATAAAATGTTTTGGTTTTTAATAACTGAAGGTAGATGTTTTTATTTAAATCATTTCATCTAACTCTGTTATTACCTATAAAAAAAATGAGCAAAAGCGTAAACAGTAATTTTAACCAACCCCTAGATTTTAATACTTGGTGAAACTGTTATGAATGAGGCATTGTTGCCTATTGGGCTGTTATCAGAAGAAGCAGCTGAGGCACGAAACAAGCATTTCCGACTTTACAGGTAGAATTTCGCTAGAAAGTTTTCAAGGGTTCAGTGTAACTTAGATATTGTTAATAGGCCTTTGCTAAGTTCTGACCCACTAATTACTAGTATAAGACCCACTCCAAAAAATGGTCATAACCTTTTACGAAAGAAGCAATTTCTTTCATGCTTCCACCAGCACTTAACGCTGAAGAGGATTCAGATTCGGAAGAGGTCTTTGAAGAATCAGACGAAGAAGAACCATGGCACTCATCATCATCTTAGTGCAAAGGAGAAGTCGTTTTAAATAAATTAATTGTTATAATTTTAAATAAAATTTGTCGCTACAATCATAAATAAGTTATTACTATGAATAAATTAATTATTTTCCGATAAATAAAATACTATAAAGTAACAAATTACAAAAGTATTTTTTTAATAATATTCTCGGGAGTCGGGGATTGGTTAGGTATTGGAAAGCTTCAAAATGAATATTTTTAGGAAATTGGCAAAAAAATAAAAATTTTTTTTTCACAGGGACGTTTTGGGGGTGGGATTGGAGGAATACCTCCCCCTGCCCATAAAAATAAATGTTTATGGTTTTGAGAAGTGTAAAATCTATTTCTTTGAATAATTGCATTATTTTTTCAAATAATATTTTATTTAACCGCCCACAAAAGGGGCGGGGCTAAAAATGGCATTTAAGAATCTCTTGAGTCCAACTTTAAGTTTTTAAACATTCTTTGACCTTAAAACTTGGAATTGCTAAACAAAATGACGGGAAAATTATGCATTAATCCTACCTCTGAAAAACTTGCATTTTTCAGAGGTAGGATTAGTTCTTCCAAGGTCAACTTTTTTCTCCTTGGTCCGATTTTTCTTAGTTGATAGCATTGACAACCTATGACCATAACAGATTTTTCTGCAAAGTTTCATTAACCTAGGGGCACTCAGTACATTTTTAGAGCCAATATAAGCTAAAAAAAGTAATGTCCGGCTAGATTGGCAAAATACCCCTATGTGCGACGTGGCGTATTAAAAATATATTTATTTCGAGTGAACGGTCAAGATTGATTCCAAGACATGTGATATCATCCGAGAGCTCAATAGATATGTCGGTCTGATGAGTCTCAAATTTTTACATCTTGTACCTAGAAGAAGAGTTAATGAAAAACCATCTAAAATTGCACCACTTGGTAGTGAAATTAAGAGTCTACTGCATCCTATTAGATATAGTTCCATCATTGTACCCTAGCACAGGATTAATGAGGTCGTAAACATAAAAATATGTTTGAAAACCGATTGCGTTGAGCTATGCAAGTAGTTCGTCGATGACCAAGGACCAAGTCATCAAGGGCGATAGGACGCCACCTTGTAGACAGCCTTTGGTCGTCTTTATGATTCTCGATGATCCACACTAGTCCAACATTAACATTATTATATCAAACATTGCGGTAGCATAAGTACAACTATACTTTTGAATTTCGCCCAATGTAAGTAAAATTCTATTATGATCAGAACCGCACTCGTCAATTAACTATCCTAATAAAGAGCCTATATCATTGACTTGTTACGTGATGTTATTAAAAAAAGTTGGTCTCTTACCCCTAATGCAAATCCTAAGATTATTAGATAAGAGATAGTTTAATTGGTTCCCACCTCGAGTGTTGACGTCTGTGCAGAGAGTTTGATGGGCATACGCATCACATTCCAGGATGAGATTTATCGCACCGTTCGTTCTAACACCATCTTCCTTTTATCTAATTTCAGATCAAACGAGCTAAAATTAGATAAAAGAAAGATGTTAATATCCCTCCTAGCTAAAATGCAGCTTCTTACGTTCTTGACTTGGAGAAAGGAACGTGTATTATCGTTAGCGAACGTTATAAACCAGGTTCTTGCATTAAGGCCACGTGAATGGCTTCCTTCTAACACTGCAGTTCTCCCGATGCTGCTTCGGAGTGATGTGGATTAATATCTACCACTTTCATGCCGCTCAGACTTTTCATCGCTTTTCTCTGAGGGAAGAAACAACCGAAGTTAATTAAGCCCATATTTGATAACAACGTGATAGTCGGAAGGATTCTGAATCATTTTCGATGCAAATATGTTTACCATCACCTTTGTCCCATTATTCTGACGCTGGATAAGTGTTAGTATCATCCTCCAAACTAGGAGGAGGAAACCATTCTCTCACCATCCATCCCATTTTCTCACTATCGTCTAAAAAGAGATTTGATCCAAGTGGACGATTTATATTTTGTCTCGTGGCCATAGTTCGCCAATATCCTGGATGAAGTAATTTAGCAAGCCTAGGGCAGATTATTTTAACGCCTATTGACCATTTAGCGCTGGAGAGTCTTTAAAACTCTTAGTGGTAGCAATTATATTGAAAAAAACTTAATAAAATGGACTTGTGTAATTTATAAGCCGCTCGTTATCAAGAGTTTCTTTTTCTTGTAGTGAAGAATCAATTTTTTCGAACAAAGCATCCCACATGATGAGAAAGAAATTCATAGGTAATAACCAAAGGCCCCCAATCAAAAACAGTGGTTAGAATGAAAATGAATTGGTTAGCTAAATATTTAGCAAAGTGACACAAACCTACATTTTTGAAAGCTGGTATGCTACTGATTTAAAACTTTTACATGTTTTGTTCTCTTTGTGAGATTCTGGTTAAGATTGTGTATGTGCTCACAGACCCTTAGGGGTTTGCTTGGGGGCTCTTGATAATAACTTTATTTTACCTCAATCAATGTGATTTTTTTGCTGTCTTCTAACCCACAGTGCATTTCATTTTTATATCATCAGCAACACCAACTTCGTCGTCATCTTCTTTATCCATTGCAGATTGCATTTTGTTGTTGTTGCTGTAGTTTTTATTCTATAAGATTTTCTTGGAGCTGATGCAGTTGTTATTGTAATTCATTGCTGCATCTGCATTTAATTGAAAATGCGTGCGCATGCTCAATCGTGCGCTAACAACACTTTGATCTTAAGAAAAGTGACGTTTAGTGGCAATTTTGTGCTGATAACGATCTTGCGTTGATGGGACAATGTTGTCATTGATTGTAAAGCTGGTTGCATCAACATTCACATCTGAATCTGCTGTGATTCCAAGCAAGCAGCAGCAACAAAACAGATTTATTTACATACTCGCAGAAGAATATCTTTCTTTGGGGTAACAATGTGTGTGATTGTATTTTATTTTGCATTTATTGCGGGTTCTTTCTTAGAGAACAACAGCAACAGCAACAGCAGCAGCAACAACAAAAAATCTTCAAAGAATTATAGCTTTTGTTGCTGATGTTCTTGTGAGGACTTTATAATTTTATTGGAGACGCAACAACATTGAATATTGTGTCTTCTTCTCTTTTTTAATTTCGTCATCTGATTGTGTTGTTTTTTTTTTCATTTCTATAAATGAGTTTGTATGATTGTTATTTGCTGCCTTGTGTTGCTGCATACTGTTAATGTTGATGCTAATGGTGTTGCAGGCATGCGTACTAATGTCGTTAAATGGATAACATGATTTTGATTATAATAAACCAGATAAGTTGATGTTGTTGTGCTTTTCTTATTTCTTTCTTTCTTTATTTTAATTCATATTTATTGTTGTTGCCGTTCTTTTTTTTATTGAATCGGTCACATTGTTAAGGGCATTTAATGGGAATTGGAAAAATATAATTAAATTCAAGTCATATAAATGGGAATTTTTTTTTGTATACTTCAGATTGATCTCGTAGTTTATAACGGATTTTCGTATTTATATCAGAGTTAAAGATATTGAAATGCACATAAGCTTAAATCTACATGAATATTTATTTTGGTAAATCAGAGTTGTTTGGTTTTTGCAGAAGTCCAACAAGTTTTCCAATATCCTTTCCAAGGCATTATTCTTTCTTAAAGTATTCTAGGTTTTCAGCAGTGGTTTAAAAACACTAATTTCCCCTTTGACCTTTAGCCTTATTTCAGAAGCATATTTGTCAACCTTTATTCTACAAGGCTAGATAATGAATATAACTCTGTTCACTTTTTTCAAGATTTAACATTGATATCCTGTGGGATGCAAATTTTACTAAAATCTATTACAGAGAGTGATTCTGAGAATCATCCTAGCCTTTTTCTTATTTTACAATGGGTAATTAGTAAATAACAACAGTTTCGAAGTTAAATAAAAAACAAAATGGTCGCTCTACTAAAAGTGAATATGCCTGATTGTTTCCAATCAACAATAGCGACCATCTTCTGAGTCAACAATTAACCGTTTGGTTTAAAAACTCTATGAAACAGAGTCGCAGAAAAACGTAACAAAACCCTTGAGTCTTGCTACAGGTTGTTCGGCTGCAAAAATTACTGCTGTAGGACAATGTTTTGACAAGGCTGCGACAACCTTAAATCTTCATCGTTACAAGCAATTGAACCTTTCCTATAGAACCGTTCAGCGAATTCAAATAATAGACTTATTTTTACAAGCTAACAAAATGCGAAGCAAATTGAAATGGAAGCGTACAAACCATTTATAGAGCCGAAAAGTATAACAAATCAAACTGCATGCTTGCAACAAGACTCAAATTGGTGTGGTTTTTGAGGTGGCAGCCACAACTATCTCGTTATCTAAATCTATTCAGCAAATTTAAACATAAAGCTTTAAAATCTTTAACATTTGGCGCGGATTTTAAAATTTTTTGCACAATCAAGAAGAGTAAAACTATAACGATTTGTACTTATATATGCCGGGTAACTTCCTTTATTTTAGATATAGCGATATATCTCAAAAACTAAAATGAATTTTACAAAACCAAATCTATTTTAAAATTCAGCGCCCCAAAAAACCTAAGAAACATATTCTAGTTGATCCACTGCACAAGTTAACCTACACGTAGTTTAGTTAGTTTTTTTGTAGGTGGAATACCGAATCAGACCACTAATTTCATGGGTCCCTTTTCGACCGCCTTCGTACCTCAATGATTTCTGGTATCCGACTAGAAATTTACGACTACCTCACTTTCATTCAGTCTCATGCACTCTATGGTAATTGCTATCAATTGCTTAAGGTTAGGTCTCCACAGCATCTCCATATAATATGTGTCTGCCCGTGGTACAAAGCCTTTCTTATGTTAACCTTTTTCCAAGCATAACATTGCATATCCACAAAAAGGGAGATAAGACTGACTGTAATAGCTATCGTGGCATTTTACTTATAAACCGTGGTTCCAAAATATTCACCAATGACGTATGAACGTCTTAATGATTATGCAGAATCCATATTAGGAAATTATCAGTGTGGATTTCGAAAAAAACAAATGCCATGGTTTTAATACAAGGTGAATTTTCTAACACTTTCGATGTCACAACACTCTCTGGTCTTCAATCTAGTTTTACATTCTTTACTACAGGAAATTGATGAAATGGGTACAAATATATAGCAAATCAACTCAAATTTGAGCTTATGCAGAGGACATTTTAATCATGGCCAGAAGTAAAGGGTGTTTTTTATAGAGGTATATAACTTTAAGTTGCAATAAAACAACGATGGATTATTCGATTGACATGAATTTTATTTTTCCGAAAGATAATCTTGTGGCATTACATTTTAAGTATGATTTGTGGCATATGACCGCCACGTCTGGCGCGGAAATAGTGCAATCTCGACGTCCAATTTTAGATGACTTTTTCCAACATTTGTTTCCGTATATCGGCCATAACACAGCGAGTGTTGTCTTCCAAATGGTCAAGCGTTTGTGGCTTATCCGCATAGACCAATGACTTTACATAGCCCAACAGAAAGTAGTCTAGCGATGTTAAGTCACAAGATCTTGGAGGCCAATTCGCAGGTCCAAAACGTGAAATTAAGCGGTCACCAAACGTGTCTTTCAATAAATCTATTGTGGCACGAGCTGTGTGACATGTTGCGCCGTCTTGTTGAAATCACATCTCCTGGACATCATGGTTATTCAATTCAGGAATGAAAAAGTTAGTAAACATGGCTCTATGCCGATCACCATTGACTGTAACGTTCTGGCCACCAGAACGTTGAAAAAGTACGGACCAATTTTCCACCAGCCCATAAAGCGAATCAAACAGTCAGTTTTTCTGGATGTAACGGTGTTTCGACATACACTTGCGGATTACCTTCACTCCAAATGCGGCAGTTTTGTTTGTTGACGTAGCCATTCAACCAGAAGTGCGCTTCATCGCTAAACAAAATTCGCTTATGAAAATAGGGAACAACGGTAATCTCGTTTTGGGCCCATTCGACGAATTCACGTCTTACTGTAGAGGCGTGAGTCTATTCATGATGAATTGCCAAACCAAACTGAGAATAAATTACTTGACAGCTGTTAAATCGGTTGCCATCTTGAAAAGTAATGCCACCTTAAAGCTCTATACCTCTATAAAAAACACTTAAAAATACACTCTCTGAAGGACATATACAAGAAATGCAACTTAACACCGGTCTAATGATTAACAATGGCAAAACCAAGTACATGCATAGATCAAACACACTTCAAGAAGCGTCAGACCTCGTCATTGATGATGAGAGATATATGTACATATATCCGTTAATGAATTTAAATACCTACGAATGTAGCTATATAGGATCCATTACAATCTGCAAACAGAACCTGGTTTATCCACAATAAACTCGTTAGATCCCCTTTCTTATCTAAGAAACTCAAACTCCATCTCTACAGAACACTCATAAGACGAGTTTCAACATATGGATGTGAAATATGGACCCTGAAAATATCTGACTTAAACCAATTACTGTGTTTTGAAAGAAAAATACTTTGTAGAATATTTAGTCCAATAGAAATTGAAACAGGTGTATACAGATCCCGATATAATCATGAATTGGAGGTCCTGAATGAAAACCAAAATATCACACGTTTTATAAAAGCACGAAGAATACAATGGCTGGGGCATGTTTTGCGTATGGCAGCTAATATCACAGTGAAGAAAATTTTTGAACAACAACCAGAAGGTAATAGAATACAAGGACGACCGAGAAAAAGATGGAAAAATGATATCGTAGCATACTTTCGAATAATGAAAGTTAGAGACTACAAACAAAAAGCCTTGCAAAGACAACAATGGAGAGCAATAGTTGCAGAAGCACTGATCCATAAAGAACTGTAATTGTTGATTATATATTATATTTATAATTGCTTCAATGCATACTATAAAAGGTATTAAAATTGCTGGAGTACCTTGTGGTACTAATATGTTGAGTATTATTAACACACTGTGTAATTTTTTAAGTCATGGCAAAATAACCATATACGGATACCACTTGTCATAAAGAACAAAAAATTGTGAACATATAAAATCAAAAAAACTTCATCTTCAAGGTCAAAATTGCAAAAAACTTTGAAAAATTCAATTTTTTTTTACTTTTTTCCCCTGTTCAGGTCCATAGGTAGCAAACCGTTCAAAATTCAAGGAAACAATCAACCACAAAAATAAACCTAAGATCTCAATAAACAACTTTCTAGAACATATGAACTTCCTTGGAATGATTCTTAATACCGTTTAGGTAGCGCTTAGGTAGCCGGGAAATTTTTCACTTTTGAGGCTACAACTTTGCCTCAGAGAGTATATCAAAATTCCAAACGGTTTGCAAGATATGAGTTTGAGTAAATGATCATTTTTTTTGCAAAAATGACATCGAGGTCCCACATCTTTGAGGGCCCATAAAAAAAAACCTGGAGGACTTTGGGCAAAACTGGGAGACAGGGGACTTTTTTTTTGGCTTTTATCACGTAGTGGTGTCCGTATATGGTTATTTTTTTCCGTGTTGCACTGTGTAATTCATCCAAATAACATAAAACTTAATCAAAGAGGTAAAGCGAGTGTTAATGTTAAATGACTAGTTCTTGCATTTTAATAGCGTCAATTTAATAGATTCAGTTAAAATTTGACTGGTGAAGTCAAATAATAACTAAATGACTTCCTGAGGCGTCATTTAAGAAGTACCACAATCTCATATAGCTCGGATTTAGCCCATGCTTTCCTATCTAAATATAACATAGTATCTTTGCAAAGCTAACAGCTTTCAATGCGTCTTTCAGTTATTTCGTCGTCCGTTATAATAATGTACCTTTTGCATTGTGTTTATATTTGAGACTTTCTGTGCCCGTCACCAAATTCAACATTCTTACTTAAATTGGGCTTAAGATATGGTTTATAAAGGTAACCATCCGTGGAAATAACTTAGGGACATTGGCTTTATATAAAATTCAAAAATTTCTATAAAATTCTAAACTTATTGCAGAATTCTGTAAGTAGTGTTTAAAATTTCCCGATGATAGGAAAAGGTGCTGCAGTGTTTTCAGTACCATTGAATCGGTAAAATTGCGTACTTTCACTATATTTTCTCTATATGCTCTTAGAAATGAAATATTTTTACGGGAAAAAAGTTTCCTTTATTTGAACCGATATACTAACGTACCTCCTCAAAAAGTTTTATTAAAACTTATTCAGCAGTTTTAACGTGGTGCGAACACGGACCGAGAGACAAAAATTCCAAAAATTTCCGTTTTGTCTCCCATTTCGATTCCATTACACACTGCACCAGCAACAAAATTTTCCAAAAATATTTCAAGTTTATGTACAGTCCTACAGATCCTGTTGCAGTGTTATTATATGTGACGCAAGCTGATGAAAGGGACCTTGTCAGGGATCGAATTTGATTTTTCATTGTTTTTCGATAAAGCACAAAACAGAAGGCAAAAAATCAAACAAAAATCTAATAAATTTACGAAGTAATGGGGTTTTAAAGTTTTTAGTTAAAAATTATAGTTTTGAGATAAACGAGGTTAAATTTGGACAACTAATTTGTGCAAGTTTTCAGTTGTTAAGACTGCTTAATTTAATACGTTAAATATGAAATAAAATCTTATTTGTAGTTAGGTTAGGTTAAGCGGGCCCCCTCGATGGTTCGTAAGAACCATCTGGAGCTTTTCACAAAGCCGAGTAGGCTACTCAGTGTCGCATCTCTGAACAGTCCAGGTCCTGAAAGAACCTTTGGCCCAACAATTTGAGCTTGCGTTTCTGAAGAGCCGGGTAGTCGGAGAGAAGGTGTTAAACTGATTCCTATTCCTCCTCCTCATCCATACAGCTTCTGCAGCACCCGCCGCCAGAGATTCCCATTTATAGTTTATAGCAAGATATCGTTTGGTACAACAGGAAACATGAAATAATGTTTTGTTTCGTACTGAAAATTTTACCCTGGCATATGTTCATATATATTGGGCACATTAAGTCATAACGGATTTGGCACAAATTTGGGACAAATTTTTACCTTACGTGTATTTACTTTAGATTTAAATTAAAAAGCTTTCGTGTTGAAAACCATGTTTAAAGAACAGCAAGTTTGGATTTTTATCGTGGTTATTTACGCAATCGTTGCAATTCAAAGACAAGAATCTACCACTATTTTTAAATTAAAAATAATATTTGTCTTCCATTCGTAAAGCCATTAGTAGGTGTATATGTCCTTAATTATTATTTATTGGTAATTTTAAATTATTAATTAATAACGAATTATTGATTTTTCCCTCGTTCTCTGAAAGTTATGCTGGCTAAAATATAATGACCGTTGACGACTCTAAAATAATAAACTTTCATACAAAATGTTGTTGTCAGTTCGATATTAATCTACACACATTCACTCGAAGTCATATACAAATCCAACACATATGCGGTCTTATGAAATAAATCTAATAAATTAAATTTATGATTTTCAAGAAACATGAATTAAAACACCCAAAACAAAAGAAAAAACAAACCAGAAGGTAAAAGACGAAAAAATCTAATATAATTTTTTCACACGCTTAATTTTATTTTTGCTTTTCTGCTTGACACCAGGCAGACAGCAATACAGCGATAAAGAGGGGCTTGAACAAGAGCAACATGACGTATTGAAATTTAAAGATAAAAAGACCAAAATTAGCTGAAATTTTAACAAAATATTGCGGTAGGAAACGCGGTAGGAAACGCGGTTTAATTTCGTTTTAAATATAATATTAAAATCTAATTTAATTTTTTTAATTAATTGCTATCAAAGGAGATGTTATTGTACGTAGTAACAGACGAAAAAGTGCTAGTGGCTTGGCATATATGTACTCGTATGTATGTATGTATGTACGTCCATTCAGTATGTCCATTCATTCATTTATTTCGATGACCACATTCATCTGTCTATTGTGTTGATAATTTTAATTTGATGAATACCAACTACGTATGTATGTACGTATTAGATTCTGTATTTATATGTATGTGCCGGGTTTATTGCGGTTATCTTACAATGCCTGTCTGGTAAACTTAAATGTATAAAAAAGTGGTTTCTTATCTAAAGGAATTTATAATTTTATGCGAGCGAAAGACCGACAATCGCTGAATTTACTAAACCTAAAAAGGTGAAGGAAGCCACTACATGTAGGCAGGCTTGAATAATGCTCAAAGAGCCACCTACGCAGAAAGGCCAGTAAGGTGCTCAAATACAATACCTTAATATGGATTACTGCGTTAGTGACAGGTAATGAAAACTTCAAGTTTTATCTAGCCAAGGCAGACTGTGTCTGTAGACGGTGACGTGACATTGTGTGTGAATATCAAGTTAGAACAACGGGGGAACACATGGGGGAACTAAGCTTTGGAAAAATGGTAGCAATTACGAGAGACTCCGTGATGAGATAGAAGGCCGGCAGTCTGAAATCACTAAGATCAGTAAAGTCTGGTGGCAGTACGTGACTCAATGAAAGTAGAATTGTCGTAAATTACCTATAATCACTGAGTACGGAAGGCATCAAAAATGGACATTGAGAAAGTGGTCTGCTGTAATATTCCCCCTACATTAATAATAAAAATAATTAACCTTACTACCCTAATTATTGTGATACATGTTTTGTATATTTTGCTTGGAAATTCTCTTATGATGTTTAGTAAATAAGTGTGACATAATATTCTTTAAAAAATATTTTTGTTAATAAATATAATATTTCGATAATATTATACATATTTGTGATTTTTTTTAAATTTTAAAATTATCAATTGATAACTGGCTAATAAAATTGACCTGAAATCTAACTTCGGAATCAAGTTCGAATTTTGAGCATAATAAAATTTAAAAATTTTGCCAACAAACCAAACAAAAAATATAATTAAATATAGACTTTAAAATTCAGTTTCAGCTTAAATTTTAAAATTAGAAATTAATTTCGAACATACTTTGAGAAATAATATTTTAAAATTATCTCTTGCAAACGTTGTTTTTGTCAGTTAAACTGTAAAATAAATCCTCTCCATTTCACCGCTGCAAAAAGTTAAATTTTTTCTAAATTTTTTCATAATTAATACTTATGACGTAAGCTGCACGCAAGCATTTTAATTTTTAGGGTTCTGTACCAAAAGGGTAAAAACGATGTCCGTCTGTCCGTCTGTCTCTCAGTGCCTTTTATGTCTGGAACCATAACAGGTAGACTCTTAAAATTTTCACAGAAGATGTATAACTGTTGCCGCTATAGCAACAAATACTAAACTTATAGGATGTTCCGATAGAAACATGTTATTATTTCTTGAACACTTAAAATTTACAAACAGTAATTAAAACTTAGTTCGCTATATATACAAGTATACAACAATCATCCTAAAAATTAAAGCGTGTTCCGATAGTGAAGTGATTTGCATGTATATGGATGGCTTAAGTTATGAATCATAATTGGTAGGCTCTTTTCAGAGGAGATGTAAACCTGCGGATGCTATAGCAACAAATACTAAAACTTAGAGGGTATTCCGAAAGTGAAGTGTTATTTAGGATTATGTCTTTATTTCTTGAGCTGTAGAAGGCAATTACTTAAAATTTGCACACAGTAATTAAAATTGTGTTCGCTTTATAAACAAGTATACGAAATTGAATCTAAATATTAAAGGGTGTTCCGATAGTGACGTGATTTACATGTATATGACATAAGTTTTGAACGATAATAAGTAGACTCTTGAAATTTTCACACATCGGGTATTACTATGACCACTATAAAAAGCAATGAAAATTAAAGGGTTTTCAGGCAGTGACGTACGTGATTGAACCGTAATGGGTAGACTCTTAAAATTTTGTATAGAAGTTGTGTTGCCACGGCCAATATGACAATTCGAAAAAATTAAAGTGACATATTTTTGACGTATAGTGATTTATTTTTTAAACGTAATAGACGCTTGATATATTTATAGAAAGGGAATTGCCATGGCCGCTATAACAAATAATAAAATTAAAGGATGTTCCGACAGTGAGATGATTTTTACGTAAATAGCCTTATTTTATAAACCGTAATAGGTAGACTCTTAAAATGTTTACAACAGATGTGTAACTTCGGCCGCTATAACAATTACTAACAATTTAAGGGTGTTCATTAGTGACATGTTTTTCACGAATATTACCTTATTTTTTGAACCGCAATAGGTAGGCTCCTGATATTTTTATAGAAAGTGTATTACCATAGCCGCTGTAACAACAATTACTTAAATATAAAGAGTTTTCCAATAATGATGCAATTTTTTTAAATTAAAGGGTCCCCCATAAGTTATAAAAAAATTAAATCCTTGAATTTTTAAGTTGTACTGAACATAGTACGGAACCCTAAATGGGTGAATCTAACTCGCACTTGAATGATTAGTATTATTATTTACATTAAGAAGTTCTAATTAATACAAACTTTGATCGCCGCACCTCTTACATTCGTTAACGAAGAAAAAAAATGTGGATGCTATTAACAACAATTTTTAGGTAATACACTTTTTTTGTACACATATTACAAAGAAAAAGTACTTTAATTAAAAACTAAATTTTATTATTTTTTCGGCCTCTAACTTTTGCCCTTACCCAATATTGAATGATTTTGTTGATATAAATTTATGACTGGATTAAAAGAAAAAGTGTTTTAGACTAAACATGAATGTATGCGAGCAAGTATTGTTGCTTAAAGTGACTTAAATTTCTATTGAACTGATAAATAAAATTGATCGTATCTGAAGTAAATTTAATTCAGTTAAAGTTTATAAAAAACCTATTAAATTTAATTCAATGTATGTTCTTATCTTTGGGTACAATTTGAATTTATTTGCTTCCACATTTAGGTGGCAAAAATCATTATACATATAACGACTTCCAAAGTGCGATAATACCACCAACAGTTAGTTGTTTTTTTATATTGTTGTTGCTGTTGTTTATAACGAATTATTTAGGGCAAAAACATTAAATCGATAAAAAACCAAATGTTCTCAAATGAATTCGAATGTATGGATGATACAGGTTCAAGCACAAATTGCTGCCAGTGTATTGTTTAGTTTAAATAAAAAAAACGAATTTGTTTAGTGCGTGTAGTTTTCTTTCTATTTTATAGACTTTACAGGAATCTTACATCTTTTTTTTTATTGTTCTTTTTTTTTAATCTTTTAACTTCAATCTAGTAGACTCACCAAAAAAGTTGACGTTTACGGCAGGTTTTTTATATTTTTTGAGAGGTCTTGAGTTGTAAATTTTAGCTTTTGTTTATCTAAATTCTTTACAAAATCCTTTTGGCTTCTGTTCATTTTATTATCACTTGTCCATGTGAATCATTAAACTAGTCAAGTCATTAGGTGTCTTAGCTTTGTACTGTTATAATATTGATTCTCCGCTCTTTTGCCCCTCTCTCGTTCTATATTTCACTTGGTAAGAGATCACAGATGCTTGTGTTTACTTTTTATGGGATTTTCTTGTATCGAATTGTTTATTTGTATTTCTTAGATTTTATATCTTATTTTTAATTCCGATTTTATATCTGTTGTTGTTATTGTTGTTTTGAAATGTTTTATGCATATTTTTCTAACAGAAGTGTTGAGACAAATGATTTCTTACGATTTCAGTTTGTTTTCATCGAAATGCCATTAAAAAAATAATCATAAGAAGACATAAAAAATTTATTATAAATTATTGGAACTGGAACATTTCAAGTCTGTTTCCTTTTTACGTTTGTTACATTTAAAGTTTATACAAAAAATTCTTCGGAATGTCAATGTTAAATATAATTTTTCATTAAGTTTTAATTAAGTTAATATTTGAACAAACTTAAAGTATAAAAATGCTTATTTTAAAACAAAAATTTCAGCCATTTTTTTTTATCAAATACATATAACCTATGACCAGTTCATTTTCAATGTCTCTTCAGTGGCCATGTCTGAATCAGAGATCGTAGAAATGTACAAGAAATTTTAATGTACACCTTGAAAACACTATACACCTTCTATACATTGAAGACATAGCCTTTCTTTTGGCATGTACATCTGATATTAATGTGTGGCTATGACTGTACTTGTGTACATCTTGTGTATATGCTTTATCAAGCAAACACATGGGTGGGAGTTACCATATTAGTGATTTTTGTAACTTTTGAACTAGAGACATAAAAATGATATTGGGTATTTATAATATTTTCAGTATTTGCTAAAGTGATATTGGGTATTTATAATATTTTCAGTATTTGCTTTTACAGCACACACACACACACATTAATCTTATGAAGTTACAAAACAAATTCAATTTTATCTTCATGTGCATTACCAAATAACCAAAAACGGCAACGCTGTTTGCTTTTACTGCGCACACACACATTAATCTTATGAAGTTACAAAACAAAATCAATGTTCACCACGAATGTACATACGTATATAAAGTTAATTCGATGCTTTTAATGTCTTCAATGTACACATTTAGATATAATGCACAGCAGTGGACACTCAAGAGTTATTCGTGTATAAAGTGAGTCATGCATACATTTTTCAATGTATTTTTTTCGATGTCCGTTGTGTAGCCCTGTGTGTATAGAGGATAAAATGTGTACACTAAATTAATCTCTGGTCTGAATCGTAATTCTGGTACATTGTTGAGCGAAATTTTTTTCACATCCAGCTAGTACAACCATGCAAGTGGAAAATATACTCTTCTATTTGACTCAATTAAAAATTTTACAATATACCTAGTTTGATTTCGTCTCAATCGCCTTTTTAATCAATTAAAATAAAAAAATTAATATGCAAATAAAGGTTTGAAGTCGGGCTTAAGTTAGTTTTATTCTGTCTAAATTAAATAATATTTTTTTTTATAAATTGAGTGATTAATTTTAAAACAAAAATTGTATAAAACACTAGCAGAATGTAATAAATACATTTTCTGGATAGCTACATCCGTCTTCAACATTCTTCGCGTCTATCTATGATTCTGTAGAATGGAAGAAAATTTGGCTACAGATCTACAGATCTTCCTTGTCGGGCCTAACAATAATAACAAAGATTTTGAGTAAAGCCGATACATTTAAATATTTAAGTTGCGCGATTGCAGACATTATATATAGAAAAAAACATACTTGGACCCCTGACGAATTTATGATCTTTCTTCAAAATAATCCAGCAAAATAGTACATGGACCCCAATAACCACTGACGAATTTATGGCCTTTCTTGGCATCTAATTACATCTCGCTGCCACACATCAAACAACAAATCAATGCCAGATTTGTGGAAGACAAATTCTTTACAGGGCAACTATGTCTGGAAATAGATTCGCACACATAATGAGATTTATTCCTTTTGATTCAAGTCAAGTTTCGCTTGCAAATAATGGGCATGTGACTCAGCAACGTTTTATCTGAATGGAAAAATATGTATAAAGAAATTGGAACGTAGAGAGATGAGTATCAAAATAAACGTGTGGTCAAGGACTTAGTTGCTCCATACAAGGGAACATGTAGAAATGTTACAACGGCTATTTCACATCTCTTTCATTGGTGAAAGAGCTACTCTGTTGGAAGTTAACTTTAATAGGTACTTAAAAAAAAAAAAATAAAAGATATTTGCCAGATGAATTCAAGTCTTCGAAAAACCGAAATATAAATTCGAACCTTTTTGGATTTTCCCAAAATGTAACAATTGTATATTACGTTCGCGCTAACAATAGATCTGTAGCACTTTTGTCAACAATGCATCAAAATAAAAACATAGCTGGACCAAAAGAAAAACAGGAAATAGTCATGTATTATAATAAGGCTATGGGCAGGGTAGATACCATGGACAAGATGCTGTCTCAACACACCTGCAAAAGAGGACCACAATGTTGGTCTCTTGCTTTATTTTTTAACCTTGTTGATACAGCGGCTCTTGCATCGCATATAATATATGTTGAAAATTGTAATTTAGGAGGTACAGTAAAATGTTCTCGACGTAGACTTTTTCTGCAGTAGTTGGGAGAAGAACTTTGCATTCCAAATATGTAAGAGCAATCAAAAAATAGGCTTGTTCTTGGTAGATTTGGAATAAAGTCAGCAATCGAAATCAACATTTAAGGTATGTTTTATAGTGAATTCTGGTAAATTTTTCTAATTATAGTTTTATATAGGTGAGCCAATTTTTGGAGCAGATGTATATGAAGAATTCACCGCCGATGAAACACCAGAGTATGGTGCTGCTGGTCGAATAAAACCGAAAGGCAAATGTTACATGTGTCGTGAGGGCAAGAAATTGAGACAGTCCTGTATTATGTGTAAGAGACCAGTGGTTACTGAACACGCTTGTACCCACACGAAGTGTGAAAATTATCTTAGATATCAAACGTTGAAAATAGGGCTTAAAATATCAGTCAAAAATTATCTGATTTGTTTCAATCATAAATTTTAAAAACTAGCACAAGATCGTTACATCACTTAGTGGATTATGTTGGAAGAAGTGTATTACTTTGACAGGAATTTTTTATAATTTATTTGAACCTAATTTCGGTGAATGTTAATAAATAGAACGACAATAAATTATAAATGAATAAAAATATTAAAAAATGAGGGGTACCTTCTTCTATCTTTTTGTAAATGAAAAATAATGTTGGGCTAAAACAAAATAAAAAAAAAGACAAAAGTCGGCAAAAGTAAACAACAAGTATAGGTGGTATACTTTTCCCATTTTTTAGGACAAATATAAACTACTAATGAAGTTAGTCCTGATCATTTTTTATTAACTAAGCCCTAAAGATAGAAGGGGTACGATATTTTTAACAGCACCGATACATATCGGTTAAAAAATATATTTATGTTAATATTTTGTCAAGCATGGTTATTTATTTCATAAAGCTTTCGTTACACTACATAAGTTTTTATATTAATTGAATATTTAAAACCATTTAAGTGCATAAAACAACTCTAATTTATTAGATTTGCTTTCAGAATTTTACTAATTTTGTAGATCAACTATTAATGCTCAACTTAGCTGTACAGTTCAAGTAATAACATATCGTCATATAAAACGTAAAACAACATAATTACACTTTTTCAATTTTACAGGGGAGGAAAGAAGCTTAATAAAATATTTAGTAAGCAACCTGAAAAAAAAACGTTTCTTATAAACTGGCATAAAATTAACAGACTCATGTATATTTTGACAAAATATTAAGGGCCTGTTTCACAATGTGGTTAGAGTTGGTTCTTTCTTCCAATTATATTTAAAACAAAAAAAAAAATCAAAAATGTTGCTTTTGCTTTGAATGTATTTGCACGAAAGAAAAAATTCTTTCCGCATTATGAAACTGCCAGTAGATTCGTAGGAACCTGCATATTCATATGGTACATAATATTCAATAAAAAACTATTTGAAATTTTTGTTGCTTAAATTTTTTTACGTTTCATATAACGTAAAAAAAAAATTTCAGTTGAGACAAAAATTTTTTTCAAAGCATAAATATGAAAAAACAACATTGTAATTTCTTTAACTCATATTTCTATTTATTTTCTATATTTATTAAGAAATTAAGATAAATATCTATCATTGTTTAAGCTAAAACCAAGGAATACAATAGCCTGTACTTTAAATATTGATAAATTCAATAAAATAACTTTAGATGTCATAGTTATAATAATTAAATTTCAGCCACACATTTATTTTCTTCTCAGGCAAGATTTAATGAAATTTAAATAATAATATAAAAAAAAAAACATTAAGAGTAATATTAGTAAAAGCAATTGTAATAGGATTGTACCGATTTTGATTTAAATGAAAGTTTGTAATAAATTTCAAAATTAATTTAAATAAAGAGGACTTAAATTTTTAGAAAATTGATGTTGTTTAAGTGCAGCTTGTTTTTTGTTAAACTAAGTAAAGCTTGATATAATTGCTGAGAATAATTGAGGTCGTAACATTATATATTTTGTAAAGGGGTAGAGAAGCAGACCACTTACTTTATGGGTCTCTTTTCAATCTCTCTCGTTACTCAATGATATCTGGTACACCATTGGTAATTTACGACTTTCATGAGATTCTCGTGTTGTCCCTAGACTTTTACTCAAAAGTGTTGTGATTACAGATTGACGCCTGATAAATGTCGACCTTCTTTCATAACACAAAGTCTCACGGAATTGCTAACATTTGCTTAAGCTTAGATCACCATAGCATCCACCTTTAATATGTGTCTGCTTGTGGTTCAAAGCCTGTGTACTGGAGTTTTGCCTTAAAGGGAATATTATAAATGAATAATATGCCCTTTCATAGATTTATTTTCCAAGAAACGACATTCATAAGCATATATGAGTGACGCACACGCTGTTTATGATCTTAGTTTTCAGACTTTACTCCCTTAAAATGGGGCCCTCTTAATCTCCATATTACCGATATATTTATTGATTACATTTGTATGTGTGTGTTTGATATGTGTATCTGAATTTCAGTGTAATTTGTTGATTTTAAATACCTGCTTCCATTAAGTAAATATTTATATAAATTATGAAAATGCGTAACGCCTGTTGTCAACACATGCGGATGGCGATGATGATCAAATTGCAAAATGAATAATAATAACAAACAACCCCAGTTATAATAACAACAAGAGCAAGTACTTTTTCATTTAACATAAATACTCATTCTTACTTATATGCATACTTATATTCATATTTCGGAAAGATGGTGGAAATTATTCTTGTTATTAATCCAGACACTCTACACCACATCAAAACAAATATTAAAAAATATAGTTGATATGTCTTATTATTTCCTTATGTATTTTAACTTAATGAAACTGTACCATACCCAATGGACACAGATATTTTTATAGATATATTAAATAAAGAATAAAAGTTCATAGTATGTTTAAATCGAAAAATTAATTGGGGTGTTTAGTAAACTACCCCTTGCCCTTCCCGATTATGACCAAAATTTATATATCTCTTCATCCCCATAAGCCAGAGGCACGTACTGAATTTCGTTTTAATATGTCATACCGTATGACCTGTAGAGCGTTCACAAAATTTGGGGGTAAGAAAACTACCCCTTGCCCCCACAACTCTTAATCACCATATACCAAAGGCACATTCTAAATTTGGTTTTGATGTGTCATACGGTATGACCTCTAGAGCATTCACAAAATTTGGGTATAAGAAAACTACCCGTTGCCCCCTCCCGATTATGCCCAAAAACTATACATCTTTAATACCCATATACCAAAGGCAAATACTAAATTTAATTTTGATATGTCAAACGGAATGACCTGTAGAGCCTTAACAGAAATATTGGCATACATACCCACCCACAGACATCATCGCGAAAATAGCCAAAATGGATTCAGGAGACCTCAAAACGTATAAATCCGTCGAAATCCCGATCTCGATTTTTTTCATGATTACTATACTTTACCTTATACTACATATGGTAAAGTAAAAAGAATCTTAATTTGTATGACTGCGTAATATCAAACTAAAAATAACCTCATTCGAAAAACTAGAGTTAACTTAATAACATTAGCAGTTCATCCATCTACTGCATTTCCTAAGTTATAAAGTACCAAACTGTAAGTTATAAAGTACCAAACTTACCTTTATATTGGACCAAAACCAATAATTGCCAGAAGAAAACTTCTATACCACATCATACACACGCAGAGAAAACCCATAGTTATGGTATGGTCATGAGAACCACTTTATGTTTTTCGTAACAAGACATGGTTGCGATGAACAAATTTTAGTTGTTTACCGCTCAAGGTGATATATTTTTACAGCCTTCACCACAGGTGGAAATTATATATGTATAAATAAAGTAGCACCCTAAATACAAAAGGGTCACAACTCAAAATTTTCCAAAATGACTTTTTTCCATAAATTAATTCAGACTACATATCTCTAACTACTGCAAAAATTTCTTTGACATCACTATATTCTTTAACTAGAAAAGTATAGTTTCTATGTCTATTTTTATATTAAGTGTGTTGCTTCTGCAAATAAACAGTTTTTTGTCTCTCCTGAAAATTTTAGTAATTTAAGTTGTGAGCCTTTTGTATTTAGGGTGCGATATATTCTGGATCCTTAAAAATAGAGAAGTTGATTTAGCGATGTCCGTCTGTCCGTCTGTTTTCGGGTTGAAATCAACTTTGCCAAGGCATTCGAAAAGATACAGAAAATTTAAGCACACCAATCTGTAAGGCATAGTTTCGAAAATTACGCTATTGAAATGCAGCAACATCAGCTCACTCAAACCACGCCTACCTAATTTTTTTTTTCAACATTTTTTAGTTTTTATTTTTTTTCGCTTGTAATGATTCTCTTTCGCTTTTTTTGTTAACCAGATATTAGACCGCGACCAGTAAAACAAAAATTAAAAAAAAATTTCATAAAATTAAAAAAAAAAATTTCCAACAAAATTTTTTAAAAAATATATCAAAAAAATTTAAAAAAATATTTTCTAAAACATATTTGTACAGAACATTTTTATAAAAAAACTAAAAAAAAAATATTTTTACAAAAATTTTTGCAAAAATTTTTACAAACGATTTAAATTGGACCTCGAGTTCAAATAAAAAATATAAATAATTTTATATACTAAAAGGTCGAATAATACAATAAACAGATTTTCGAAATATTTTAAAAAAATGTTCATAATTTATTTATTGTATCTTCAAAATATTTGAAAAATTTAAAGTTTATCAACCTTTAAATAGTCAAATTTCAATCTAAACTTCTTTATTGTGACCAAAGTAATGTTAAATCCAACTATAATATGATTATTATTATATTAAGCAACAAATAAGAAGCGTATAAGTTTGTTTTATATTATGATTATCTCTACCATATTTTTCTTTGCGTATAGTAGTTACACTTACGAGTTTGTACTATTCCAAAATAAGACAATTTTAAAATAGTGAAAGGGTCAGTAAGTTATGTTATATAAGTTACTAGCTATCCCCGATGCGCTTCGCTACACCCATCCACAAAAAATACAGTAAACACTTGAAAGAAAAGTATGGCCAACCTCTAACTTGAAAACGCACTCTATTCTCACATCAAAAATGTTTTAGCTTATATGCAAGGTACGACGCCTATTGTTCCCAACCAATCTGTTTTATGCTTGACTATACATATCAACACTATAACAGTTTTTAACTTTTTATGGGAGGTACCACTATCCTAATCCTGTCTGTGTTTTGCTAGACTATGCACACTAGTATGATGGTTACTTGTGCAAAGTTTCAAGTTTCTAGCTTTGTAGTGCCCTAGGTACACGATAATAATTTTTAACTTGATATTGGAGGTACCACGTCCATTGTCCCAATCCAGTCAGTATTTTGCTACACTATGCACATTACTCTGAGGTTTACTTGTGCAAAGTTTAAAGGCTCCATCTATTGTAGTTCTCTAGGTACACGAAAATAATTTTTCACTTTGTATAGGAGGTCACACGCCGACTGGTACACTATGTGCTTTAGCATAGGGGCTACACGTGCAAATCCTCAAGGTTCTATCAATTGCAGTTTCCTATGTACACGATTTCTCACTATGTATAGGAGGTACTACACCCACCATTCCAATTCAGTCTGTGCTTCTCTAAACAACATGCTTACACAAAGGGCAAATCTGTTGAGACGGCGCTGCACTCGCTCGTGGGCTACATAGAGAAGTCCTTGGAGCATAAAAAATACACTATGGTGGCCTTCATGGATATTGAAGGAGCATTTAATAATATTAATCCGCTGGCAATAACTCAATCTCTCACGGAGGTTGGGGTTGACCATTCAATCATCAGGTTTATAACAAATCTGTTAGGTTATAGGGAAATATCATCCTCATTTGGTTTAGCTAAAATCACCAAGATAGCAATAAGAGGCACCCCTCAAGGAGGGGTACTGTCTCCGTTGCTTTGGAATATAGCAATTAATAAGCTATTAATAAAATTGGATTCCATGTACTTCAAGACAATTGCATACGCAGATGATGTGGCGGTTGCAATTGCTGGAGCTCATGTTGATACAATGACACAAAGATTGGAAAAAGCATTCAAAGCAATCTGTTCCTGGGAGGATCAGAACGGGCTGGGTGTGAATCCATCTAAAACGGAGCTTGTATTATTCTCAAGGAAATACAAGGTTCCAACCTTCAGACTACCTATATTAAATGGGGTAACACTAAATCTATCTGATAGCGCGAAATATCTAGGCATAATATTAGATAGTAAACTTTCCTGGAAAATGAATGTTCAGGCTAGAGCGTCCAAAGCTATGACGGCAATATATGTATGCAAGAAAGCCATTGGCACGACCTGGGGGATGAGCCCAGGGAATGTAAATTGGCTGCTTGAAGCAGTAATCAAACCAATATTATTTTATGGTGCAACTGTCTGGTGGAGAGCACTAGATTTTAGGACAAACGTCTCTATTATAGAAAGGGTGTTGCGCACTATGGCGATCCTTATAACTGGAGCCATCAAGTCAACACCAACGAAGGCACTTTTTGCAATACTTAACTGGTTACCGGTAGATCTACTAGCCAGGTATGTGGCACTAAGGACAGCTGTTAGACTAAATGTTGTAGGTGCATGGAACCATAGATCATGGGGACATGCCAATCTTCTAGGAACAACGAATATTATTCCTGAGCTCTTAGACTACTGCACCCCGTCACCCTTCTTCACACGAAGATTCCACTTTGATTTGACGGAGGGATACTCTCTAACTCCCCGAACTTTACTGGTTTACACAGATGGTTCCAAAAAGGGAACGAGAGTGGGAGGTGGAGTCTATATAGAGGAGTTTGGAATTAGGATATGTTTCAGACTTCCGAATGACTGCAATGTCATACAAGCAGAAATATCTGCTATTAAAAAGGCGGCTAACTGGCTAAAGTACCACAGGATATCAGACAGAGATATCTGGATTTGTACTGATAGTAAAGCCGCTATCATGTCCCTTATAGGTGTGTATAGCACATCAAATCTTGTCCTTGAATGCCGGACATCCTTAAATGAGATGGCGGATAATTCGACAGTCACCCTTAAATGGGTGAGGGGACATGGGATTAATCAAGGCAACTGTGCTGCCGATGAACTAGCCAAGAAGGGAACACTATTGCACGATGATGCCATAGACATCTATTGTGGCATTCCCCTCTCGGCCTGTTTACACCGCATCAACTTTGCCCTTCACAACACAGCTCAGGCCAGATGGTCCAATGAGTCGACTTGCTCGATCGCAAGGACAATCTGGCCCTCGATGGACCAAAAGAAAACGGTCTCGCTATTTCGGCTGCAGAAAACGCAGATACGCGACTTAATAGCAATAGTCACTGGGCATTGCTTATTTGGAGCCCATGCAAGCAGGATGGGTATCCCTTATAATGACTTCTGTAGAAGTTGCCAGGATGAAGAAGAGGAGGAAACGGTTGAACACCTTCTCTGTCATTGCCCTGCATTAGAACTCTGTCGCCTACAATACTTGGAACGACGATGTTTTGAAAGCCTCCCGTGTGTTTCATCTCTGGAACCAATCAGGATTAACTCCTTTTTAAGGAACTGTGAATGGTTTTCCAACCCTCTCCCAACTGAAGTGACATAATTGCTCATCTACATATGTCACGTCCAATAGTGCCTTCACGGCTAGCACCTTCCCACCTTCTACCCACTTTTTTCTCTAACTTCTCACTTCTTTTACTTCTTTCTCTAATTTCTCAGTCTAATTTTGTTTTCTATTTTCTCTGTCTATCCCTCCTCTTATCTGCAGGTATCACAAAGGGACCAACATAATGGACCCAAGTGAGCTATTTTATTCTCTTTCTTCTCTCTATACAAGCTGCCTGGTTAACCTAACCTAACCCTTCTCTAAACAATTTTGCATCAGTATCCCCTATACGAAGATACAGTATAATGGTTACTGATGTAAAATTCCCAGGCGCTACCTATTGCGGTTCTCTAGATACAGGATAATTATTTTTACTTTGTATGCGGGTGACTTATTCCTACTTTTAAAATCATATATATTACAGTACTCTATGTACACGATAATAGTTTTTCACTTTATATGGGAGGTACTACGCCCACTGTCTCAATTAATTCTGTAATTTAGTAGATTATACGCATTTGCACAGGAGTTACTGACGCCTACTACTCCAATTCAGTTTATGAGGGTTACTGGTGCGAAATTCCAAGGTGCTAGTTATTGTAGTTCTCTAGATACACGATAATAATTTTTCACTTTGTATGGGAGGTACCACGCCCACTATTCCAATACAGACTGTAACACGCCCACTATTACAATACAGTCTGTATTGGAATAGTGGGCGTGGTACCTCCCTTGACCTCTATATTAACTATTAACGTTAATATAGAGGTTACGGGTGCAAAATTTCAAGACACTACCTATTACTGTTACCGAGATATAGGATGATTAATATTCACTTTGTATGGGAAGTGCCATGCCCAGTACCCTATTTTACCATCCGTATATTCAATAACAAACCGTGAAAATTTCAGAAAGATCGGTTCACTGGTGTAGGCAGCTATAGCTTTCCGACAAACAAACAAACATACAAACATACACATTTTGTGCTTTATATATATAGATGAAGTTTAAATATAGGGTTAATTTGTATCGTCTTGAAGTTTCTTAAATTTGTATTTGTTGTCTGTTGCATTGTATTGAATGAACGTCATAATTTACACAAGCCACACACTGCCATACATATTAATGTGTGAGTGGGTAAGTAAATGTTTGTGTTTGTATGTTTAATTTGCAAATACATACATCATCACCAAATAACAATAACAACGATATACATACATATGTATGTATAAGCATAAAGTTGTGTATATGGTTATTTTCAAGAGTAAATGAATGGAAGTATCAATCTATATGCCGCAGACCATTTTTCCATATTTGTTTCGCTATTAATTAAATTACATCGTGCAAATTGCATGCTTAAGGATGCCAAAGGATATAAAATACTCACATGATACAATGTACACAAGTCAGTATGTTTGCAACAGAATGAACAACAGAAACAGATAGAAACGACTATCATCGTCATCAGCATAGTCAGTCAGTCATCTTCTCCATACAAAATTTAACACACTATGACAATAAAGTAATAATAACTGAATATATTCGAGTAGTTATATGGATGAGTGTATCTGCAAGAGACACACTTACATATGTATGAATTTATGTACTATATGCTATATGTTTTTTTAAATTTGTGAGTATGTCTGTTGATCTCGTTTTGGTGTTTGGTTGTCTGCTGTTGCAAATTTAGTTGTTAATTCTATTAAATGCGTTTTTGCCAATTTAGGGGAGACAATTTTCAATTTCAATTTACAATATTATTAATGGAATTTGACAACCGACAAGAACACAAGTGTTGTCAATTGTTTTATTATAAAAATTGTTACCGTTGTTAAGTCTGATATAAACGTTATTGGTATTGGTATAGGATGATTTTGGTATTAATATAGAAAGTCGTTTATTCACCTGCAGATATTCTTGTTAAAACATTTATCATTATTTTAGTTGTTGTCAGGAACTTTGCCGTCGTTTTTGACTTAACATCACTTGTCATCAACGCACATAGGGGTATTTTGCAAATCTAGCCGGACATTAGGCCAAAAATTAAATTTAAGAAATGTCAAAATTTAGGTAGGCAGGTCGACAGATAATAAAATTGTTCATCGTTTAGAGAATTTTTAAGGCTTTTACTCGAAATTTGTCGTTTTAGGACATTGTTAAAATCAGGAAAGTTGAGTAAATTGCATACGTTTTTATCGACTTTCTAAGATTTTAAAAGGTTTTCTATATCTTTTTTTGTAGCTAAACGAATAAAGATTTTAACGTGATTTTTTTTCTTTGAAAGGCTATACTAACAGCTAGTTATATCAATTTTCAGAAAATTTTTATTTTAAATTTTTATGATAAAAAATGTCAGTCGAAATAAAAAAAATATTTTATTGTTCACTTTTTTGTTAAAAAAGTCTATTTTTTTAGATACAAATACACTTTTCCTGTAAGTATCATAGTTTCCATGGGAAAAATCAGCAACCCTTTTTTGTTCCCACTCCGGATGAAGCTAGTTTTTTGGGGAACGGATCAACAGCTATTAAGCACAACAGATGTTAAGCACGGTTGGCTCCAAATGTTCTTTAATCTCTATATTTTCAAAATATATAGCCACTTTTCCTGGGAGTATCATAGTTTCCATGGAAAATCAACAACCATTTTTCCCTTTTTTATATATACATATATCCAAAATCTAGTAAAATTCCCAAATTATATTTCCCCGTTTTTCCCGATTTTCAAATTCCCAAAATCGACGCTATTTCTTCGACGCTATCTTGGCAGTGTGTGTCTGAGACAAATTAATTTTACCTGGTAACAACAACTGTAATAATTCATTAGTACATACATATACATACATAACCAAAATAGTAATTAATTTCCGTCCGTCTGTATGCTATTAATTTGTGTTCGCATCACGTAAAAACTACTGCATTGATTTTAAAAAAAATTTGTGAGGGGGTACCTCAGCATCCTGGTTCCAATATAGGATAAAACTATCAAATCTCTGATATTTATCTATACATTCGAAAACTCTCTTTTGAGTGCCAACATATTTTATAAAATTGTCAATACTGATTCCTACCCCACCTACATACGTTTAAGTGGGTGCATGTGTTTGATTCATGTTATTTATTTTAGCTGGTTAAATGTAAATTCAGTTGTCAAAGGATTAAAGTGGCTTGTACGAGTATGTAAGAGAAGGTAATAGCTACATGGTTGTGCAAGTTAAGCTCCCATTCATTTATAAGTCCTATAGCAAAAGGGGGATAGGTCTTATAAATGAAAACACTTACTCCTCATACCATAAGAGAATATAGTATGTGCCAATATGAGTGCACATACTCGTTTGTACAGGATTGTTTGCTTATTGATTGGTATGTTTAAATAAATGACGTTATAACAAAATTCCTGTGGTCACATCAATATCAATTTGCATAGAAGTTTTCAAAAGATGTCTGTAGAATAAAAACGTGGGTTGATTAACAATGAAATTAAAAATTTGTTATAGTGATGAAACAGAATTGCGTTATAGTGATTTTGATTTTCATATAGTTTGACATATAAAATCGTCGTATAAAGTTGTCGTGAGAAAGAATATATTTTATTTTGACAGCATTTTTTCTAACTCCTGAAGAAGATCCACAACCCTTTATATAAAAATTAAAAATATTTTTATACACATTATGTGTGAACCTAAAAAATGCGCAATAATAATCACATAATGTGTTTATGGGTTTAGAATTTTTAATTTATGAATGTTAAAATTTCAACATTTATGATATTTCTCATAAATGAAATTTCTTAAATTTTATATTATTATATAAAATTCTTTTTTTTATTCTAAACTAGTTTTGAAATGAATAAAAAGAAGCAGAAAAACACTGAAATGTACATACTCTCACATGATTGTGCAGTGAGTGAGCATTTTGGTACTCTGTTATTAACATAGAAAATGACTAAAAGCATTATTATTCGGCAAGGTTTGTGGAACTCCTACAGCTTAAATATACTCGTATACTTTTTATACACATAATTAATAGCAGAGAAAACTTTTTATCTTCTAGATTAATGCTTCGTTAAAAGTTTTTCGCGCTACATTTTTCAAGTATTATTTATCTTTAAAATTGAAAATTCACCATAAAGTGGTTTTGAGAAATAAAGTATAGAATTGAAAACGAGCGGTAATAAAATATTTTAATAATTTATATTTTAACATCTTAATTCCTCAAACGGTAAAAATATGTATAAAATATTTTTATAAAGTTGGCTACCCTTTACCACGTGCTATCAAATTCCTTTTGGAGTATGCAGCCAAGGAATGAGGCCTTAAAAAACTTTTTTTAAGAAATGCTTTGCAGTCGTAGGAATTTTACAATAACTCATAAATTTTGTTCGAAAAATGGTCAGGTCTGGACTGACAAAGATTAAAATTTAGGACCCAATTTCTCTTTTATTCGCATTGGCTATATAATTTTTTTCCAATCTAAAAGAGATCACCTACACATGTAAGCACATTTTTGATAGATAAGTATATTCAAGGTTTACTTAAATTTAAAAAATCTAAATATTTGAGTTAAAGCTAAACTTTTTATGACATTTCCAAAAAATTATATACGCGAAGTATACAACTTTGGGGATTTAGCCAGAAGTCCTCTTTGCCGTAGGGGGCCAACCGTTCGCAACTCCACTCAGATGCATCTTTACTTTGCCTCTGTAAAATTTCATTAAGATATCTTCAGGGCTTCATAAGATTATGTCCCAAATAAATCGTTTTTAAACCACTGTTCATCGGTTAAGTTAGAATATAATTTGTAATTGTATTGTAACATTTTAAATAATTAAATTAATACATAAATATCTCTAATTTCTTTTGGAAATTCAATTAATTGGAAAATTCTTAGAAATTAAAAAAAAATTCTAAGCACATTTTTTGTCGATATTTTCAAGGATTGTCCAAGTTTAAAACATCTTAGCATTTAGGTTATAAATATGCTTTTTTAAACTATGACATTTAAAAAAATATATTTCCGAGCTACCAAACTTTGGAGACATAGCCATAAGTCTCCCTTTTCCATAGGTGCAGCCAACCGTCCGTATCTCCTCTCTTAAATGCCTTTGCCTCAGTGAAATTCAATTAATATATCTTTATGAGCTACCGAACTATTTCCAACATAATCGGGTATGTTCTGTAATCGAATATATTTTTAAAGAAAAATATAACTTAGTTGCGCCTATTATTTTAAAACATTAGCATTAAAATATGTGAATGGTCTTTAATCAAATGTATAAAAAATAATATCAAAATGTTGTAAGATTTAAAAGTTATTACAATTTCATTCGGATTCAATTTCACTCGGTTTCGGATTACAGAACATACCCGAAAATATTTTTAAACCCTGTGCAGTGTCTGGAAATAGTTTTTATTTTTTTCCTTTAAAATATATCAACTAATGTGTAAAAAATATTCTTTTAACCCCGTGGAGTAGTTCATTTGTATATTAATAAATAGTTCGACTAACAAATTTATATGTTAAAGATATTTTATTATTGTACTTGTAGTTGAGTTTCTTCAATAAAGTTCTTTAATTTTTATAAAAAAAAAGTTTAAAGCTCATGAATGATACTTAATTAAATAGTATTAAATTCAAAAAATTAATTTCGAAGTTACGTGGTTTTGAATTTCAGCTAACGATATATTGATGAAACCCAAATGACGAACTTAGAAATTTTAATTTCAAAGTTTTAAGGTAATTTTCAATTGTACCACTATTATGTAAAATTGTTTGTGAAACTCTAACTAGAAAATTGCTGTCGTTGGTACCAAATGTAATTCAAAATTTTTTTGTTGTACTATTATTAACAAGAAACACCAAATTGTTGAGGTTTTCAAATTTATTTTAATTTTCAATTACAGCATTATTTTCTCTTTTTGTAAATTTAATTAAAATTTTTAGAAAACTTTTAGAACAACTGTTTGCCTGATTAGATGTTGGTACGAATTTGTTAATATTTCATTCAAAACATATTTATCTTACTCTTTCACTTACTCTTTAATTTTTGAAAATTAAAACCTAAACAGATTTGTTTCCAAAAGAAATCCATTTGTTTATATTTTAAAGAAATAAATTTTAATGTCACTGTTGAGATCATCACTTGGATCAATTAATGCTGAAATGTTTGCTTTTATTTTTGAAAAAAAGTATTTAATTCTTCTGTCTTTTAACATTTTTTTTTTTTTTTTTGATGTAGAAATAATAAGCTTTTGAGATGATATGGCCATGTAAACAACACCTTAGAAAAGCAATATGTTCACCACTTTTCCTATACAATTGCTTGCTTAGGCAGCGTCAGGCATAAGAAGAGACGACAACAAACCACACATGTTAAGTGTTTTCCAAGTGCTTGCCTTCCAATAGATTCTTTTAAAGTTAGCTACTGCGTGATCGATGTGTTTGTTTAACAAACATTTAGAACTTTAAAAATAATCAAACCATCCGTTCTAGAACGTTATATCTTATACAGATTTCCCCTAAAAGAGGTGCCGCTTCGAAAGAGTGATTTGAACACGAATATGTGGACACAATGTGTTCCTTATGGCTTTTCCTTGCTTGATTAATTATTGTTCAATTAATTTTTTGTATTTGAAATTACTTTTCATTTGTTCTTCTGAGTGATCGACTGTTAATTTCTGTTGCAGCTTCCGTTGATTGGCGTAGAATATTAAAAGTTTATTTTCGGCAATTGAAAATCTTTTGTTATTCTACAATTCGTAAACATTTGTGATTTGTCATTTCCGTTAAAGTATCGAAGTGTGCTTGATGTTTTGTGGTTAAAAAAAATCGACCAATATTAAGAATATTTAAAGGAGATTAAATATATTTATTTTAAATTTTAAGAAATTATATGTTTGATTTTCGAAAATGTTATTCAATTATTTTAAAAAAATGTACCAATTTGAAAGCTACGAGATCAGTTTGATAATTCCATGACTTTTTGGTTAAACGATATTTTTTTGGCATAAAAAAGCGTTTTATTGCTAAGCATATAGTCTTTTCAGCTTTCTTTCTACTTCTCCTATTCGCTTCACATATTAAGATTTCTCAAGTCCTTCAAAATAGGAGTTTGTTTCAGTGATTAGCTCTTGGTTTGACCTAAATCTCTTTATTCAAATTTGGTAATAGCGACAAAATTTGGAGGGAATTATGGATGTGGTAACAGTTCGTAAATAAATTCATGAATTTTTGCTTTAGTGACAACCCTGTGTGTGTCTTCGTGCATTGTGTTGAAGGGGCAGCACTTTCTTCTTTGATAGCTTGCTTCAAATCAATATTGAAAATGTCGAAATATTTGGAATAATATTCGCCGCTAACACTGGTAAAAAAATCTGACATGTTACATACTGTGTAATTTTTTAAGTCATGGCAAAATAACCATATACGGACATCACTACGTCATAAAAGACCAAAAAAAAAGACCTCTGTCTCCCAGTTTTGCCCAAAATCCTCTAGGTTTTTTTTATGGGCCCTCAAAGATGTGGGGCATCGATTTCATTTTTGCAAAAAAATGATCATTTACTCAAGCTCATATTTTGGAAACCGTTTGGAATTTTGATATACTCTCTGAGGCAAAGTTGTAGCTCTTGTCATAAAGAACAAGAATTGTGAACATATAAAATCAAAAAAACTTCATCTTCAAGGTCAAAATCGCAAAAAACTTTAAAAAATTAAATTTTGTTTACCTTTTTACCCCTGCTCAGGTCCATAGGTAGCAAACCGTTCAAAATTCAAGGAAACAATCAAGTACAAAAATGAACCTAAGATCTCAATAAACAACTTTCTAGAACATATGAACTTTCTAGGAATGATTCTTAACACCGTTTAGGTAGCGCTTAGGTAGCCGGGAAATTTTCCACTTTTGATTTTATATGTTCACAATTTTTGTTCTTTATGACAAGAGCTACAACTTTGCCTCAGAGAGTATATCAAAATTCCAAACGGTTTCCAAAATATGAGCTTGAGTAAATGATCATTTTTTTGCCAAAATGACATCGAGGCCCCACATCTTTGAGGGCCCATAAAAAAAAAACCTGGAGGACTTTGGGCAAAACTGGGAGACAGGGGTCTTTTTTTTTGGTCTTTTATCACGCAGTGGTGTCCGTATATGGTTATTTTTTTCCGTATTACACTGTGTTATTGTATGTAAATAAGAATATCTCGAAAACTAGACGTTTTTTTTTTTCAATTTTATTTATTGAATCTTCAAATATAATTGAACTAACAATAAGTGTTCTCATCTTAAAACTAAATTATACTTTATTTAAGTCCAGATAATGCCGGGCTCAAATTTATTTTCCGGTTGATGTCATCATTTCGGATTCACCTCTCTGGGGTTTGGCCAAAAAAGGTAATATCCCTCCTTCTTAGTCGAATGTAGCCGCGGTCGTTTAGGATGTTATGAGCCAGCGGGTTAGGATGTGTTTTGAGCTATTTTAAATATGTTAATGCATTTGTCGCGATTTCTGCTTCAATCAATGGCACGTTTAAATCTTTGTGTATCTTCGAGTAATATACCAAGGAGCGCATGTAATCATTCTTAAAATTCTATTTTGCCGCCTTTGAATTTTTTCCAAGTTTGAAGCTGAGGCAGTGCCTCATAACTGAATCCCATAACGCCATATTGGTTTGAGGATCGAATTGTATAGTAAAAGTTTGCAATCTAAGCTGAGAGTAGAGTTTCTGCCAAGAAGCCAGTTATGTTGGACTGCTTTCAACTTCATTTGTGTTAACTTTGATTCTATATGGCTTTTCGATGTAAGGCCCCGATCAAGATGTATACCGATTTATTTGACTTCAGAAACTTGAGGTTTCATTTGATTATTTATGCAAATAGGGGGACATGAGTCTCTATGTAGTGTAAGCATTATATGAGTGCATTTTTGTTCGTTCACTTTTGAAAACTAGACGTGATAGAAAAAATCTGTGAACAGATTAGGATTCAACACATAATAAATCAAATCACATACATACATAACATAACATAAAAAGGTTGAAGCTCCAGACTTCTTTTTTTTTTTTTTGCCGACCATTGTTATCACGATAACTGCATATCTAATATTTTAATATTTGTATTTTATTTAAATAGTGGTGATAGAAAAAATATGTGAACAGAGAACAAGAGGCACAACAAGAGAACAAGGTTCAAGCTTCCGACTCTTTTCAACAAACAGTTTAATTAAAAACATAAAAACAAAACTTCAAAAAACCAAAAATTTTTTGTTTGCTTTTAGTCATAGTTTGTTTACTAATAACATATTATGGTTATAAATACAATATTATTTGAGAATACTAATAAAATTTTGGTTTAAACCAACCATGTTCAACTTTTTGGGAGTGGTAAACTTTTAATAGGCAAATAGAAACAAAAACTTGTTTGTTGTGACCACTATGGTCACAACAAACTATGGTCAAAACAAAATGACGAAAAATCATAATCATATATTGTTTCAGAGAACATACCATGATTCTTTTGACCATACTATAATCATGTTTTTTCCCTGCGTTTAGGACAAAAACTATATTAACCAATGTAATTATTTTATTTTTTAAAGTGACGAATAGATTTGAATGCCAATGCATATGCATCAACAAAATTGGGGCCATAACAGTTGTGTTCCCTAACATCGCAAAAAATATCTTTGAAGTGCTTACACGGTTAATTGTATGGTCAAGTGTGAGCAATCGCGGAACATATGCTGTGTATAACTTTGACAGGGCCTCATATTCACGTAAAATGTGATATAGCCACTCGTCTGTTAGTTTGCCATGAAATACAGACAACCCTGTAACTTCTAAACAAGGATGGATAAAAGTGTAATTCGTTCGGTTAATAATTAAACATTATTTTTTGCGTAAAAAACAAGCCTTCATAAATGCCTTAAATTAGTTTCGTTCGGTTATAAAGTGGTTCACTGAGACGCGTTACCAGTACAAATGACGTAAAACCTTTAAGGTCGTCCAAAATAGGTCATCATGCCAAAAATATTCGACAAAATTCATGGATGATCGGAAAATGCAAGTGCGTGAGTTAGTTGAGGCTATAGGTATCTTCACAAAGCGGGTACATTACATGAATATTGTGATATGCAAAAGCTACAAGTGTAATGCTCATATCCGGCAATAAGCTATATCATATGATGACTTCAAAGGAGTTTTAGCCAATGTTCTGCCGCTATCTAAATGGCTTTTATGGCTTTAATGGCTTTTATCCATTCTGTAACTGTAGAGGAAATACAGATCCATCACATAGATAGATCCAACACAGAACAATCAAAACAGCCACTTTCTTAGGATTAACGCGGACTATAGAAGATGGGTCTCTTGGCCGCAGCTTTTGGGATGCGCATGGTATCATTCACAGTTTTACCTTAACAAGAGTAATACTAATACCAGCCAATATTATTCAGAGCTTTTGGACAGATTCAATATCAATTTGAAGCAAAACCGTCCTCATGTAGCGAAGAAAAATTTGGTATACCATCAATAAACGGATATTAGAGTAGTTCCCACGGCAAATATTCTTGAATTGGATCACGAAGTGCTACCTTATTCAGCATTTTCTTGAGATTTCGAACCTGGAAACTATTTCTAAAAAATCTAGTTGGATGGTAAGAGATTTGGGGTAAACAAACCGGTCATAATTTTTAGGGCCTTGAGAAATGTTATAGTTTGCAGAGAAAAAACACACTAGATTAAATATATTGAAATGCTTTTAAGTAATAAAACATTTTTTTTAGTAAAGAATAAATGTTTTATCCAAAATTTAATAATAGAATAAATGAATTATTTAGGCTTAAGTTCTTAATTATAAAGAGATAACAAAAAAATTAGACACCAGCAGAGTGGAATGCTTTTTCTAGACAGCTACATATGTCCGTCATCAGCACAAAAAACAATATATTTTTAAAAATATATTTTTTTCAAATTTGTTTAAAAATTTTTTATTTCTCTAACAAAAGGAAAAAACTTTCGATTGGTACAGCTGTTGCTGAGTTGACAATCTTTGGCCGAGTGATACTACGGTCGTTCCGGTGCGAAGATCCAATTGTCGTGGGAATGATTTGTAGTTAACCCTAGTGAGAATTACTTTTGATTCAAATTATCTTCAAGATTAATTTTATCATATACTTCATAGTTTCTTATAAATTCCAAATTGTATTTATATAGGAACTAGAATATTTCTACATATGTACATTACATATATGATAATTTAAAAGAGCAAGTGTCTTCCGGCCAAAATTTTTAAAAATGCAATTGAAATTGTCAATTTAAGAAAAAAAACAAAGAAACCCTTTTCCCAAATTTTAATTATCATAAACAGGCATAATAATACACTAGAAATTGTATCTTCATCTGCCACTCAAACATGTCACATCAACCAAAAATTATCATCATGTTTATAATCATGATTATCCTGATCATTTGTATGTTGACGTTCTCTCTCATACTCTTTCAAAAAAATAAAAGACACTTTCAAGTGCTGCCATATGAAAACATTGGAATTTAATGAAAAAAAAAATTTTTTTATGTTAAACGGTTTATAAAATATTTAAATAAATACCCCAGTAGGATTTTGTGGCTCTGTATTATTTATAATAGACATGCATACTCGCAGATTAAACAAGCTAAAGACGATACAAAATATAATCTCATAAAAATATTTAAAATTAAATAGATCCCAAGAGTACGTAAAATAGAAATGTAAAAAATGAAACAAAAATGAACTCAATCGAAAATGTCTCATATGACATAAAGGATAATTTGATGAGGCTTGTTACAAGTTAAAAGCACGCTCACACAAACACACACACTAACAATCTCTAAGTAAAATTTGTATTTTGTGTTACAAAAGGACCTTTTTATATGACTTAATTCGTTTTTTTTTTGTGTGGCCCCCTTCTTTTATGCCGCCAATTGTCATTTTATTTTAGATATTTCTGTTACTAAATATTTTGTGGTGAAACACTACTTTGCGGTATCATCATCAAAAAAAAAAAAACAAAAAGTAAATTGAAATGTTTTATACTTAGTTATATAAAGTGCGCGTCACAATAATAAGGTAACCTTCCATTCATTTTTTTATTTAATGTTTTTAGTTGATAAATTGTTGTCCTTAAATTCTAAAGACGTCTATCCAGGAATCCCTATCCCGAAAATGCCGGGATTTATCGGGATTAATAAATTCCAAGTCCTGATGTTAGATAAAAAAATCAGTTAAATGCAAGTCATACTCATACACGTAGGACTCCGCACTGTGTTTAGTACAATTTTAAAAGTACAAGTTTTTAATTTTTTCCTGTCTTATGTGGCACCCTTCAATTTTTAACTATTTTTGATACTAGAGTATAGTACTAAATACCCTGTGTACATATCAAATGTCTGCCTATAACGTTTAAAAGGGAATCTCAAATACCTCAAAATTCGCGACATCTAGGGAACACCCTTTAATTTTTATTAAATTTATTTTCGTTACTTCTTATTACAGTACATATTGTAAAATGTAATCTGTGTAAATTTTAAGTGTCAACCCATTACTGTTCAAATATAAAGACTTTCTATGAAAATATCAGGAGCCTACCTATTGCGGTTAAAAAAATGAGGCAGAATAAATGAAAAAAATGTTGTTGCTGAACACCCTTTAATTGTTATAGCGGCCATGGCAACATTACGATTACGATTCAGAAAATAAGGCTATATGAGTGCAAATCACTACACTGTCGGAAAACCCTTTCATTTTATTATTTGTTATAGCAGGTATGGCCATTTCCTTACTATGAATATATCAAGAGTCTACCTATTACGATTCAGAAAATAAGGCTATATGCGTGCAAATCACTACACTGTCGGAACATCCTTTCATTTTATTATTTGTTATACCAGCCATGGCAATTCCCTTTCCAGGAATATATCAAGAGTCTACCTATATACATACATGTAAAACATGTCACTGCCGGAACATCCTTTTAATTTTAGTAATTATCATAGCGGCCGTGGCTGTATGCGTGGAAATCACGACATGGTCGGAGAACCCTTTAATCTTAGCTATTTGTTATAGAGGCCATAGTAATACACCTCCTGTAAAAAATTCAAGAGTCTACCTATTATCGTTCAATATTTAGGCCATATACTTGCAAATCACATCACTATCGGAACACCCTTTAATTTTTAGGTTTAATTTTGTACACTTGTTTATATAGCGAACTAAGTATTAATAACTGTTTGCAAATTTTAAGTGAATGCCCCCTACAGTTCAAGAAATGAACATATGTGAGGGAATAACACGTCGCTGTCGGAACACCCTATAAATTTTAATGTTTGTTGCTTTAGCAACATTACGGTTTCATAGACAGACAGACTTTGTAACGAAAATGATAGGGTTACGTTTTTACCCTTGGGTACGGAACCCGGAAAATTCCAGAGAATCCCAGAATTTCTACCTTCTTTTATCAAACTGACATACATAAATGTTTAGCAATAACTTTTAATAAGTTTAAAATGTGGTGGATTTTTTTAGGTGCGACATCAATAAATATAGTTTGACAGCTAAGAATGTTCAACTGAGTTGACATTTCTGTCCAGTAAGATGTAGCACAACAGATCTTATAAAAAATAAATCTGTTTGCGAATTTCATACAGCACTTAGTCTATTTTACGGTCAACATAATCGGCCTAGTGAGCAAGCAATTCGAGCAATTGTTGATCGTTTTCGTAATAATTTTACTCTTTTCGATTCAAAACCATCAACAGCACAAGACAAAAAAGTACGTAACGAAGAGAGTATTGCAGCTGTTGCGGCGCGCGGTATTGAAGAACACGTCGAAATTTCGATTCGTCGTCGTTCTTAACTTTTTGACCTTTGTCCTACGGAAATTTATGCGGAAAATAAAGCTCGGGTAAGAATTGAAGCCGAAGAACCATCGTTTGCGTCACATTTTTGCTGATTTTGCTCATTTGAAAGTGGCCGAAGATCAGCATTTTTTTCAAAGATTTGTGGTATTTAGTATTAAAGCTCATTTCTGTTAAATAGTTACCTTTATAAGCAAACTTCCCGTTTTTGGGGCGTAGACAGTCCTCAAGCAGTTAACGAGTCACCATTACATTTATTAAAATTGACTGTTTGGTGCGGTTTACACTCTCGCATCATCCAGCACTGGCTAGCATAAAGCTTAGGATCATGGTCAGACATATGTACATATGTTAAATACGGCTGCCATGGGTGATCGAAAACATAGACTAATATGTTAGTAATTACTAGAGTATGCGTGATGAGGAAGAAGATCGACAGTCTGAAATCACCATAGTCGAGTGTAAACACGTTAATAATATTTAATTAATATCTATACATATAATAAAATAGTAACTCATTTCGGTCTGTCTGCTTTTCTTTTGCGTTCGCATCACGTAAAAGCTACTGGATGGATTTTAACAAAATGTAAGGAGGTACCTTAGCATCCTGATTCTAATATTGGATACTTTTTTCCTCAAAAATATATTATTTCCATGATAAAGTGGAGAAAAAGCAGTGAAAAATGCAATTTCCGGTTTAAAGGTACTGAAATTTTCGGTTTAAAACTGGGATATTTTTAACACGGTTATATTTTCAACATACCTTTTTATTTTTGAAAGAGGAATATTTAAAAAACTATTGCGCAGCAGTTGGCGCCAGTTGAATAAAATTTGTAGTTGATTGGTATTTTTACTTTGTGGAATAACATTGTTATTAAAATATTTTAAACACCTTTTACAGAGCTTTACAATAGTTTTTAGAATTTTATCCAGGGATGGGTACCTTTATATACACTTAATACATAAACCATAACTGAAGCTCTATAAAAGTAAGAGTCTTCCAATTGGTGTCGAATACTTTCAAAGCGAAATCGGGCAAAATATTGTGAGGAAACCCACTACGTGGCGGGCATAGCTAGTATTTAATAAATTTTAATTAACGATATTTTATATAATTTTAAGGGTGCCCCGATAGGCTAGTAGATAGGGTTCTAGTCTATCAGCCAAAGATTCTAGACGTTTCACTACAAAGATTGAAAGTCTTTGTTGTTCTGCTCGAAAATTTAAGCTAGAATATAATTGTTATTTGTATTGTAACATTCTATTGTTCATCATAAATTATTTATATATTATTATATAAATATTTGTATTATTATATATATATATATAAGTAAAATAAATAATAATTGATCTTATCATTTTGACGCGTACTATTTACTATACGCGTTTGTCTGCTAATCGCCCATATCGCAAAAATATATTCATACTGCTGTTTAGCTGCCTTTTATTGTGGTTTTTCTTTTTTTTTCATTAAAAACATTAGCGGCATTCAGTTTTAGATGCAACTAGTCTAGGAAAAGTGCAAATACATAATATCATAGCTTTTTTGTGAAATCCAACAACAAAATGCCTATTGTTTTTGTCCCATTTAAACGATATAACGCAATTGCACTCTCGAAAGACCATTTGCCCCAAACACTGAATACCGCTATTGTTTTGTTTTTGCATTGCTGATGTTGCTTTTTCCTTTCAGATTCTGTGTGGTTGCGTGAAAAATTGGATTATAAAATTCAATGTGAAAGCAGTTTGTGGCATGTTATGTTATGTTATGTTGGCAATGTTGTTTGTCGTAAAGGATCCAATTCAAACACAACACAAATCTCTCTTATTGTCTGTTGTTTGTATGTTGACTTCTCAATAATTCAAGGCTTTTTCTTTTATATGTAGTTATCTGTGTACCAAATATGTTGTTATACCGTTGCTTAACACTTTTTTACGGTTGGTTTTTTTTTTTCTTTAGAAAAAATTAAATTTTTGGTTATATTCAAAGTTGACTTTTTGACAGTTCTTTGTTAGAGTGTCGGTTAAAAATGTCAAATTTCTCTGATCACAACTAACATGAATGCAATATAATTTCAAATTTTGACAGTAATTTTGTTTCGGATTCTTCAGTTTTATGATTGTCATTTAACATTTTATAGAAAGAGAAGTTGGCTATGTTTAGCTTAATTCTAGGAATTTTGCCTTTGTGTTTATAATGTTTATATGGTAGATATGCTGCTTAAATTTGCATAATACAATAAATGCATAACTTAAATTTCAAAACGATTGGATTATTAGATATCAACAAAAAAGCAATAAAATGTTATTTAACATCTGTATTTTTGACTTTATGTTCAAATAACTTTTCTCTGTTTTAGTCATAATTTATGTTCTCATTACAAAGTAAAATTGATTAAAAAACTCCAAATTGTTTAAAAAAGTATATATTAATGTTGAAGTAGTTCTAACGAGACTTTCGCTCATTAAAGAAACCATTTGTAAGAATAATTAACAGTTAAAATCACTCAGGTATCGTAAAAGTTCTGACTTTTTTTTTTGCATAAATGTCAACAATTAAGATTTACTGTTGACGTTTGCTCTTTTAAACAAAATAAAAATTCATTTTCTACCCTGTTCAGACATGTTTTCTTTATTGATACAATTTAGTCTTTATTGAGCAATTTAATTTAGTGTTCACACATTCTCAATTAAAAAAATTATGCGATTTTATTTGTTACAATTAAAAGAATTAAAAAATAAAAACCCACAATTTGCTTTGACATCTGAAAATTAAATTCCTACCCACAAAATACATGTGCATTACGTGCTACCTCATATTATTGTGACATATGCAGTGAACTTAATTTTTCTCACTGAATTTAATAGATATACAGCAGGGTTGCATTTCGTATTTTATTTTTTTAGTGACGCAATTACGTACTAATTGCTCAATTCAGTCGTAAAGTAGTTCTGGGTCGGGGAACACGTGCCTGCGTCATTGTCATTTATCGGCCTTCAAGTAGTTTGCGTCTCGTTCTCACACCGGCTGATGAGCATCCTCGAATAGCTGTACTACGGTACTGTTACTGGTGGTTGCTTAATCAGCCACGTGTAATAGTTTGGTTATCGTATATAATTTAGAAATTTTAATTTCAATAAGTCGGACATTGGTGGAGCACCATTTTAAAAACTCAACTTTTAACTGGAGGAGCACCATTAAACTTAAACTTTCAACTGGAGGAGATCCAATAAACTCAAGTATTTTCACTGGAGGAGCACCATTAAACTCTTATTAATTTTACCTAGCTGAATGTGGAGTCACAAATCCTATACGAAAGTATAGGTCGCGCCGCAGATTTTGGAGGAAGCTAAGGCAATCACACGCTGGCGCTTTGGTTTCGTACCTTTCCCATTTACCAATTTTTTGGTCAGAACCCAAAAAAAAGATTTTTGATCAATTTAGTTCTCGTATGGTAAATTGAGCTCAATTAAGCCCTTAATTGGGTAAATTCTTTAATTGCGCAATTAAGGCTTAAGTCTAAACAGGGTTTTAGATTATTTTAGAAGAAATAAAAAATTGTTTTTTAATTTTTTTTTCATATAAGTATGATAGTTATTTTGAACTTAATTATAATAATGTTATATAATTATATACAAAAAATTATATTTGGAATCGTGTTATATATATTATTTATTTTTAATCACGCATGGTTTCTTTGCAAATTTATTAAATAAATATTTTATGAGAAAGAAGAATAAAATAAACTTTTTGAAATCGAAATGGTTACTATGGTTTTTTGTTTTGATGAGAAATTTAGATCTGGCTTTCTTTATAGACTGATTGAACTTCTCATTTAGTCTATTAAGTTTTAAGCATAAGAATCTGAGTTTTTATTCAGAAAAATTGGGAAAAATCCACTGATGAGCTAGTTGAGCACTAGCGAAATAGCTATCTGGATAGGCTTTCCCCATAGTAATCAATTTCGATTATTGTATTTTTTGGAAATAAATATTTTATACTCATAAAATATTTATTTAATAAATTTGCAAAGGAATCATGCGTGATTAAAAATAAATAATGTTATATAATTATAATAATTAAATTATGATTATAATAATTTTGGCGCGATCGCGCTATTTTTGATGCACCCTAGCTCTATCTAGTTCGTTAGGATACAATCAACAAGCTTGACAGGGTGGTCAGATTTATTGCTACCTAGGAAATTATTGCATCTCTTTTTCCACAGGACCATAAACATACCACACATTCCTGGCATACAATGTGAGAAACTTTGTCCTGATTAGACAATTTCATTTTAAAGTATTGATAACACCCAATTTACACAAAGTCTTATATAGGTTTTCGAAATTTTTCAAATCTATATCTACCACAATAGAGAACAAACAATCTGAATTTAATAGGCAACATCTTCTTGACGAAGCCATGTCTAAAACAACAACAAAATATATTTTAGAGTCCAATAAAAAACGAAAATCTAAGTAAAAATAGCAAATGGGGGTAGTTCGGTATAACTCGAAAACAAAAGATATGAGAGAACAAAAGTTGCCATATTTAAAAACTACGCGTCAATTTAGACAGAAATGCGAAATGTAGATGGAATTTCGATATTTTAGTAATTTTTTTTTTTTTTTTGTACAGTTTCGGTTATTTTCATTTCATTATTCAAGTTTCGATAGATTTTTAAAATTTTATGAAAATTTAATTCTTTGGTAAATTTTCAACAACCAAATTACTTTTCAGTCGCTTACAAAAAACAATTGTAAAGAAAAGTTCCGAGTCGTAAAGTATCTTTGGAATGAGGAACACGTTCGCGCGTCATTGTCATTATCGTTTAAGGTCAATCAGGCCGTTCTCGTTGCTCGGTCTTCAAGTGGTTTGCGTCTCCCTCTCGCACTGGGTGATTGGCTTCCACGGTTAGCTGTACTATGTTACAGTTAATTGGTGTTTGCATTAATCACCCACGTGCAATCGTTCTGGTTATCGTGTATAACCTAAACTTTGATATTTAACTACATGATGAAAATTAATAACCGAAAAGAAACTTTTACATGACAAAAATAATAAATCAACAAGAAAAATTAACCAACTACAGATAACTAAAATAAAAATAAAAAATAAGGAAGAAAAAACAATTTATTGGATCAGCCTACATACATTGAAAAAAATCAACAAAGCAATAAGCACAAGATTTTAAAAACACAATTTGACGAGAGGATAAAAATTAGAAAAAAGTAGATGAAAGAACCTGGTGAAGACCAAATTAAAACTGAAAATTTACTTAACATTAAGTAACAAAAAGAAATTATACAATTGGATGAACGAACCTGGTGGAGAACTAAAGTAAAACTCGCTGTGAGGATTTTAACCTCACTTTTTTGACGTGGTGTAGTACCAACAAAAAAAACTAAGATTAATACTGGTGGAGACCAATAATACTCTAGGAGTACACTCTGGTGACCTACTTCCTGTGCACATGTAGAAGTCGGCTGGATTTTCCCGAGGAAGGCTCCTACTTGTCGATAGACCCTGGCAATATAACACACTAGTGTTGGCCATTTTCAACCAAAACTCAAAAAAAAAACAAATAAATTATGCTTATATTTTTTAGATTTTTAGGTAATTTTTTGCTATCTGGGATATCGTTTTTTTAGTTCTATTTTTTGTGATACTTTGGAAAAACTTTAACTCTTTAGCGAACTTTTAATTTATTTGAAATTTTCGAGTCTTTGGCGGAAATCAAACCCGCAACCCTTAGATTGATAGACTAGCGAACGAACGAATCGGTCTATCGAGGCACTCAACACTCACTCATCGACATTTGCTGATGACACCGCTTTTCTAAGCATTCATGAGAAACAACACTATGCAGCATCCCAAATTATTTTTTTTTTGAGAACTAATTTCAAATAAAAAAATTTTGGTGCTATGTTCTTTCAAAGACGACACAAAATAACAATATTCTTAAAAGTACGTTGATTTATACCCTTATTACAACTCCAAGATGTTTATTAAAAACTTGTTGGAAATCGGAAAGAAAAAAGAAAAAACTATCTCCATGATGTGCAATTAAACAAAACAAAAAGTTCTTATTTTCTTTCCGAACCAACATCTGCACATTTATAAATATCTTTTTTTTTATAGCAATCACCTGTCTACACCTACATGGCCCCCTGCCTTCTTTTTTTAAATCAAAAATATTTTTACGATCATTAATACATCTTTCAACTGTTCATAACTCAATAATCACGTACATTAAAACATAAATTCAACAAACGCTGTTACATAAATAAATCGTAAATGTTCATGTAAAGAAATCTTTGAAGACGGTTGTATAAAATGCCAATAATTTTCCGCAAACAATTTTTATTTCTTGAATTAAAATTTTGCAACAACAAAGCAGAACATTATTGTACGACTTTAATATGCAAACAAACAGATGATATGCGAGGTTTGTTTGAAATTTAATGGCATTATTATATAAATTGCATTCTTATTGCTCTTAACTGTATCTTTACTTCCAAAGTGCAATAAACGCACAGCTAAAAGTGGTTTTACATGATGTGTATTTGTCATATGACTTGTCAGTTTTTCATGTGTAAATTCTATACACGTCGTGTGAACCTTTTTAAACATAACATGTGTATTTTCCATGTGTACAATACATATGACATTTTTCATTTAGAACATGTTCTATTTTGATGTGACAAAGCATCTGACATCCTGTAATGCCAACTTGATATTTTGTTATTTTGGGTCTTTTGTGATACCAAAAGCGCTAAAATGTGGGATAAGCACTAAGTTTGCATCAGCTGTAGTTGGCAATACAAAACTGTGTGGCGGCAAAATTATATATTGTAGGTTATGTCACATGTATATGCACATGTACGTTTGAAAGCAAAAATTATAAACCGTATGTAAAATGGCTATTTTGACAAACACATGAAATTACAAACTGACAAGTCATATGACAAATACACGTCGTGTAAAACTATTTTTAGGACAACTAAAATTTTCCAAAATTTTTTATCATGCCTCGTAATCATATGACGATCTTTATTAACTGCATAGTGTGCATTTTTCATGCACACCTACGCCAATAATTTTCATGAGCTGCAGTGCGAGTGTAATCATGATGAGGATGCAGCAGATGATTTGGCTCTAAAGTGTATGGCTGTGATTCTTAAAGCCTTAATTTGTATTCATCTATTCGTGAATGTGTTTGAGTGTGTAACTATGTGTAACTGTGTGTAAGTATGTATTTATTATTGTATGATTGTATGACTGTTAATGTTATTTGCTCTTTTCTTGAAGACTTCAAATTTGTTAAATCCATTTGCATTAAAGTGTTAAAAGGTTAATAAGTTAACAAACATTTTAAAATGCTACTGCAACTGTTTTTTGTGTCTTATTTCTTTTTTTTTTGTATATTTTTCTTCAGTTGCTTTTTGTCGCTCTTAAACTTTCAAGTTGATTTTTATAATTTTCAATGTAAAAATAAATAATCACTGCAATTATTTGTGTATGATCTTTGTCATGAAGTGACGACACTAATTAACGCACTAATTTCTATGGTTACTTATAAAGTTTTAAATCTTAACTGCCCTCCTAATAAAATAATTTTTTTTTTAATTAGTTTTACGACCTTGAGTAATATACAGAAAAAATATTTCCACCAATTAAAGGTTTTAATTAGTTTCAGATTACAATTTAATTAAATAATTAATTGAGTCAATTATTTTTTTTCTTCTGTTTTAAACAAATATATAATTGAATCAATTAAAAAATTCATTGAGCCTTGATTTAAAATTAATTAAAACCTTTAATTGATGCAAATTTATTTCTGTATAGTAAAAAAAAAATCTCTCGCGATTTTGGACATCTTAGAATATACTGATCCGTCTTCAAAAATTGTTTCAGCAATCACTTAAATCCTTTAAAAATGATGTAACCGTCGTCCATTTAACAATACCATTTTCCAAGGCAGGACTTTAGAATCTAATTATATTTTACATCTGTACAACCCAAAGCTACTCCATGTTAGTACTTCATAGAGTAGGTGCAACCAGTTGTTGTGAAACAAAAAAGTTTTTTTTTGAAAGATTAGATGGTCCATGCATTACATATAAAGAATTTTGAGGTCACTTCAGGATTTAATAAAAAAATGGTTTGTTATTTTTAACAAGGGAGCTATAGCACCCACATTCAAAATGTCTATAATATTATCAACAAATTTAATATTAATCTTTCTTAGTATTAAATTATAAAATAATGAATTTTTAATTTTTGCATTTGCAAGCAGAGATTAAACGTCGCAACCATATATCAAAATATATGGTTGCGTTGAACAGCTTATAGTTGTTTCATGATTAATATTTTTATATTAAATGGTTTACACTCTCAAAAAATGCAACACGGTTGGCTTAAAATATAGAATTTCACACCACGACCAAAGTTTTATTAGTATTCCAAAATAATATTGTATAACCATAATATATAACCATAGTATATTATAAGTAAACAAATTAATTCAAGTTTGCTCGTATATAACCAGAGTATGACTAAAAACAAATAAATAATGTTTGCTTTTTTGTAGTTTTATATTTAGTTTTTAAAATTATTGCAGTCTAATCTTAAGGGTTTATGTTTCAAAAAATCTGGAGTGGCCCTCACTCAATTTTCCCATACCCAATGAAAACAGATGTTCTTATTGATATATTACATAAAGAATATAAGTTCAAAGTATATTCACATCGAAAAATTAATTATTTTCGATTCAGGATGTTAAATAAACTACCCCTTGCCACTTCCCGATTATAACCAAAATTTATACAGCTCTTCATCTCCACATACCAAAGGCACTTACTGAATTTCATTTTGATATGTCATACGGTATGACCTGTAGAGCGTTTACGAAATTTGCGAATAAGTAAGCTACCCCTTGCCCCCTCCCAATTATCCCCAAAAAATCTTCAGCTCTTCATCTCCATATACCAAAGGGACATACTAAATTTCATTTTGATATCTCAAACGGTATGACCTGTACAAATTCCACAAAAATAGTCGCGAAAATAGCCAAAATGGATTCAGGAGATTTTAAAAAGTATAAATCCGTCGAAATCGACCTCGATTTTAGTCATGATTACTACCTTATACCTTATACTAGGTATGGTAAAGTAAAAATATTAACTGCTTTAAAGGTATTGCAAACTTAATAGCAGTTTTTATTTTTGAAAGCGGGATATTTTAAACACTATTTACAGTACTTTACAATAATTTTATATAAATTTTAGAATTTTATATGAAGCCTATGTTTCTGAATAATTCTCCATGGAGGGGTACCATTATATAAAGTAAATACAGCCATATCTGAAGCACTATAAAAATAAAAGTTTTAAATTTAATTTGGAGTGGATTACTTTCAAAGCAAAATCGAAAAAATATTGTATGGACGCTGACAAAGTGTCGGTCGCAGCTAGTTATGAATAAATTAATTATTTTTAAATGAATTAAATACTATAAAATAATAAATTACAAAAAATTATTTTTATTAATATTCTAGGGTGGTGGTCAGGAATTAGACACATTTTCTTCAACAGAAAAGCTAAAAAAAATTGAAAAATAAACTTTCACATGGATGTTTTAGGGGGTTTGGTTGGAAGGAAACCTCCCCTGACCCACTAAAATTCAAAAACTTTATTTTTATGGTACCCATTAAGGCGTATGTAATCCATTTCTTTAAATAATTACATTATTTTTGCAAATAATATTTTGTGTCACCGCTCCGAAAAAGGGGCGGGGAAAATTGCATTTTACAATCTCCTGGGTCCAAGTCTACATTTTTGAAAAAAAAAAATATTTTTCAGAGGTAGGATAAGTTCATGTAAGGGGAATTTATTTTCTTGGTCCGATTTTTCAGAATTTCAGGCTTTAACAGCCTATGACCATACGACATTTTTCTATCAAGTTTTATTAATCTAGGGGCACTCCATAAGTTCTCAGAGCCAATACGGATATAAGCTTAAAAAAAAGTAATGTCCGGCTGGAACTACGTCCATAGGGGTATTTTGGCAATCTAGGCGGACATTACTTTATTTATATTGTCTCTCAAAAGTTATTGAGTTATCCTAGATCGATCAAACTTGGCAGAAAAATATCTTATGGCCTTAGACTGTTAAGGCTTAAAAATAAAAAAAATCGAACCAAGAAGAAAATAGTTCCGCTTAGAAGAACTAATCCTACCTCTGAAAAATTCAATTTTGTTTTAAATTTTCTCACACTTCTGTTTAACAAATGCATCTTTTAAGGCCAGCGAATGTTCCAAAATCTAAACTTGGATTCAGAATATTCTAAACTAGTATTTCGCCACGCCTCCTTTTGTAGGCGGTGACATAAAATATGTTTTTTGAAAAAATAATGTAATTATTAAAAGTAATGAATTACATACGCATTAATACCAAAAATATAAAATGTTTAAGTTTTTATAAGTCGGGGGAGGTATACCTCCAATAACACCCCCGAAACGTGAAAATGTAATTTTTCTTGTTTTTTTTTTTTTTGGTAATTTCCAAAAATATTAATATTGAAGCTTTTATATGGAAGAGAAGGTGCCTTCCCAAATCCTAACCAATCCCCACCACCCAAGAATATTAATAAAAATACATTTGCGTAATTTATTTCTTTATAGTATTTAATTTATATGAAAATAATTTATGCGTAACTAGCTGTGTCAGTGTCCTTACAATATTTTGTTGGATTTAACTTCGAAGGAGCTCAATTACATTATGCAACTTACGACGCTGCAATTTGTCTCTTTTCTTCTTTAAAATTTTATTTGTATTAAATCGTGCAATTTTTATTGCATCAATTTTATGTGGATGGATGCATTTGTTTACATTTTAATCTGTAAAATTATAACTACGAAATAGGGAACAAAAAGAATTTCAAAGGTATATGAATATGTGTGCCCCGTCCCTTTTTTAATTGTTCTCTATCCTCTCTCCATCTATGTAAGAATTGCGGCGACAAAACATGCACAATGTAAAAAGCGAGAAAGTAATACTCCCCAAATTTTAAGACTCTTACTTTTATTATGCTTCAGATATGGTTCATTTAAACTTTATATAAAATTCTAAATTTATTTAAAATTCCTTAATTATTGTAGAGTTCTGTAAATAGTGTTTGAAAAAATCAAAGTTGCTGCCAGTCTGTTGCTGTCTGCAGTAACATTGTATCGATACTTCCACCACTTTTATTACTCTATTTTTTCTTGGAAATTATATATTTTTAGGGAAAAAAGATCCTATATCTTAACTTAGATACTAAGGTACTTCTCCATAAAAAAATTTTATTTAAATTTATCCAGAAGTTTTTACGTGAGCAATGCAAACAGACAGTAAGGCAGTTTTATTATATGTATAGTTAATAATTTATGTACATATAATAGTAACAACAAGTTCTATTTAAAATATTAAAAATTCATTTATTTAAAACAACTTAAAAATCAAAATCATTTTAGGACCGACAAAAAGGTTTCTTACTCGTATTTATCTAGATGAGCACAAACAGAATATAGGTGAAGATTGCAAAAAATTTTAAAAAAATGGGGCAAAAATGCGCCCCAGTACAAAAGAAGAGATCCCAGACTTTATGGTGATATATACAATTTTTAGGATCGTGATGGAGACCACTCTCAAAAACCTTTTGTCAAAAACAAAAAGTGAACAAAAAAATATTTTTTTTAATTCAATCGACATTTTCATAAAAATTTTTCTAAAAATTTAAGAGATATCTAGCATTATCTAGATGGAAAAGATTTAGAATCCCAGAGCTGAAAGAGGAATTTAGAACCGCAAGGAAAAAAAGTCAATGTTCACATAAGAAATGCCAAAACTAGGTACTATACTACCCTGCAATTGCTGCAGGGTAGTATTGTTCCTGCTCTAGACAAACTTGGCAATGCATACGGGATATCGGGATTTGTAGTGCAGAACATACAAACAACTGTCGCGTAGATGTTGAAGAACTAAATAGAAACTTTACTAATGTATCTTCCTCCCCAGCAGATACAAGTTTTTATAATATCTCCAATGTGAGTACTGACTCTAATGAAATCGATGTTAATACTTTTAAATTTTCTAGTGTAAGTCAAGCAGACGTTTTGACCTGTTTCAGGTTAGTTAAGTCAAATACAGTGGGTTGTGACAATATGCACCCTCAATTTATAAAAATTCTGCTGCCACATCTCTTACCATATATAACAACACACTTATTTAACACCATTATCATGTCCTACACTTTTCCGTCTAGTTGAAAGTATGCTAAAAAAATCCCTAAATCTTAATCTGAATTTAGACCAATAGCTATTCTTTGCTAGTTATCAAAAGTTTTAGAGAGACTACTATATACTAAAATGTTTTCATTCATTGCAGAAAAGAAATTACTGTCTGAAAGGCAGTCAGGATTTCGCTCGAATCATAGCTGTATTTCTGCTTTAATTGATGTGGCAGAGGGCATACGATACGAATTTGATAATAATAAAATAAATATCTTGATTTTGCTCGACCACTCAAAAGCATTTGATTCAGTTGATCATAGTATCCTTCTAATGAAGCTTAAGCACTTTTGCTCTTTTTCTCGTACTTCAACACAACTTTTATCATCGTATTTGACAGACCGTTGGCAATATGTTTAAGCGAATAATGCTTGTTCTCGCCCATTAAAGTTATCCAAAGGAGTGCCTCAAGGGTCAATTCTTGATCCACTTCTTATTTCATTATACATCAACGACTTACCAAATCAACTGTCCCATTGCGAAATTCATATGTACGCAGATGACGTGCAGTCTTAAGCAGTGCAGTACACTCATTTGCCCAAAATATTGTGCGTATTAATGATGATTTGAATAAAATAGTTCGCTGGGCATATGTAAATGGACTTTTGCTAAACCCTCTAAAGTCAAAGTGCATAATAATACACAAGAGAACGATCAATGTTGACATTTTAATTAATGGGGAAAAAATTGAAATCGTGAATAGTGCTAAGAATCTCGGTGTAATCTTTAATAATAACCTCACCTGGTAGTATATTAACCCACTTGTAGGTAAAATATACTTGAAGTTAAGGTTCCTTTGGCTAACACAGTCTTACACACCTTTACACATAAGAGAACAGCTCGCCAAATCTTATCTCATTCCTGCCTTACTTTATGGATTTGAACTTTTTGCAAGTTGTGACTCTATTAGTAAACACAAGTTAATTGTTTTATACAATAATATTTTGAGATGATCATGTTTCTAATTTTTCCTCAAAGCTATTCGGTGTATCTTTTGAAACTTTACTTAAAATTCGAGTTATTTTATTTTTTCACAAAATTATTTATTTAGAAATCCCCCGATATCTTTATGATAAAATTAGATTTGCCAGCTCTCTTAGAGGTAAGAAGATCATTATCCCGAACCATCGTTATCTTGTTTCTAAATGGCAATTTTTCGTTTATGCGGCACGTCTTTGGAATCTTCTCCCACCAGCCCAACAAATTAATAGCAACGCAACCAGTTTTAAAAATTTTTGTTTAATAATTACACTTGATTTTATTTGTTATAATTAGTTTTAATTTTATTAAATTAAATAAAAACTAACTAACTCTGCGACGCACAGAGGGGTAATTTGCTAATCTAGCCGGACATTAGGCAAAAAATTAATTTTGAGAAATGTAAAAAATTCTGCATCGTATAGTGAATTTTCAAGGCAGATGCTTGAGATTTGTCGTTTTGGTACACTGTTAAAATCAGGAAAGTTGAGTAAATCGCATACGCTTTTAATGACTTTAAACGATTTTGAGAGGTTTGCAATATATTTTTTGTTGGTTAAACAAATAAAGATTTTGTATTGATTTTTTTTCTGTGAAAGGGTTTGTTAGTAGCTACTTATGATAATTTTTATAATTTTTTTTTTAAATTTTAATGATAAAAAATTTCGTTGAAAATTAAAAAAAGGTTTTTTTTTTTGTAAAATTTTTTGTAAAAAAAAAGTTAAAAACTTTTTAAGAGTGATCTCCACCGCTATCCTAAAAATGTTATATATCACTATAAAATTTGCGATCTCTACTTTTATACTGTAGAAAAAAACCTTGCGCATTTTTGCGCCATTTTTTTGCGATTTTTTAAAAATTACACCTTTTTCTGTTTTTTATTATCTTACATAGGTAAATACGAGTAAGAAACCTTTTTATATTCATAAAATGTTTTTTAATAACTGAAGGTAGATGTTTTTTATTTAAATCATTACATCTAACACTGTTATTACCTGTACAAAAAACAATTTAAATATCAAAAGAGATATAGACGTAGATGCCCTTTCTTTCGGACTATCTACTTTGCACGCCAGAATTCGCCTATTTGAGAGCATATTACACCTCTCATATAAACTGACTGTGAAAAAATGGCAAATAAAATCTGATGCTGAGAAAGCCATTGTTAAAGATAGGAAAAAAATATACATGACAAATTTAAAAGTAAATTAGGGCTAATAGTGGATGTACCGAAAACTGGATTTGGAAACACCAACGATGGTAACACTAGCAGAAGATTTTTTTCCAATCCTTAATTAGCTGCAGAAATAACTGGAATTGAATTTGATTTCATATACCGAATCAAGGTTATTATTGAAGTAATATCAAGTGGTCACACAATCCAATTACACGTGTTTGCCGATTATTGCTTAGATACTGCAAAACTTTACGTTTCTCTATATGAGTGGCATCCTATGACACCTACAATGCACAAGATTTTAATAGCGGCTGAGGCACGAAACAAGCATTTCCGGATTTACAGGCAGAATTTTGCTAGAAAGTTTTCAAGGGTTCAGTGTAACTTAGGTATTATTAATAGGCTTTTGCTAAATTCTGACCCACTAATTACTAGTATAAGACCCACTCCAAAAAATGGTCATAACCTTTTACGAAAGAAGCAATTTCTTTCATGCTTCCACCAGCACTTAACGCTGAAGAGGATTCAGATTCGGAAGAGGTCTTTGAAGAATCAGACGAAGAAGAACCATGGCACTCATCATCATCTTAGTGCAAAGGAGAAGTTGTTTTAAATAAATTAGTTGTTATAATTTTAAATCAAATTTATCGTTACAGTCATAAATAAGTTATTACTATGAATAAATTAATTATTTTCCGATATACTATAAAGTAATAAATTACAAAAATATTTTTTTAATAATATTCTTGGGAGGCGGGGATTGGTATTAATAATAATAATATTTTTAGGAAATTGGCAAAAAAAAAATAAAAACTATTTTTTTTATTTTTTTTTTTTTTGGGTGGGAGTGGAGGAATACCTCCCGCTGCCCATAAAAATAAATATTTATGGTTTTAAGAAGTATAAAATCTATTTCTTTGAATAATTGCATTATTTTTTCAAATAATATTTTATTTAACCACCCACAAAAGGGGCGGGGCTTAAAATGCCATTTAAGAATCTCTTGAGTCCAACTTTAAGTTTTTGAACATTCTTTGACCTTAAAAATTGTAATTACTAAACAAAATGACGGGATTTGCATTTTTCAGAGGTAGGATTAGTTCTTCCAAGGGGAACTTTTTTCTCCTTGGTCCGATTTTTCTTATTTTCTAGCTTTGACAGCCCGTGACCCTAGCATATGTTTCTGCAAAGTTTCATTAACCTAGGGGTACTCAGTACATTTTTAGAGCCTATATAAACTAAAAAAAAGTAATGTCCGGCTAAATTGGCAAAATACCCCTATAAGCGACTGTTGAAAAATTAAAAGATATGGACACCTAAAAACGTAAATTAGATGATTCTTATCAGCAATGACTTAATCCATATATAAGGCAGAATTAGGCTTAAAGTTTAGAAAAGCCTTTAGGTTCCTTGAGTTATGTAAAACTAAATTTCGTGAATTTGAAAATTGAACCACACTGCGCCGCCAACTAGTTAAATTAAATAATATTTCATGTTTATGCTAAAAAGTATAATATAGCATTTTTTAAGATTTTAAGTTTGTTTTGGAACCCTTTTTAAAGATGGAATATTTTAATAAATATTATTTTCTATACGTGCCATTCTGATTCTTGTTAAATACCAATCAAAATTTTTCATAAATTAAACTTTAAATGACAAAAAACTTGATGATTTATTTGTAACTTAAACAGAATGATACATTATGATGTGATATTTTTCTAAAATTTATTTCACTATTCAAAAAAAAGAAAAGCAGCCAACTATAACTTTATACTCGACAAAAACCAATTTACGCCTCTTTAACTCGTTAACTTGGCCAACAAATAAGATGCGTTATAAGCCAACATTAATGCATTCATGCACTCACTCACAAAAGAGGCTTTAACTTAAGTCCAGGTAAGCAAAAAAAAAAACACACAGGCAAGAACAATAAATAAACGCTAAACATTGAATCTCAATACAAATGACATGATGCCAAAATGCACAACAAAAACTAATTAGCATTGTCTGGAAGACAAAAGCGACGACGAATGGCTAAATGAATGACTGAACTGAATGACTGAGCAAATGACAACAACAGCAGCAGCCGACCATCAAGTCATCCAGCAACAAAAACTTCGACAGCAAGCATCAAGTTGAAGAAAGGGTTGCAATGAACTTACTTACTCGCATGTAACAGTATTAACAATTGGATACATGGATGCATGGTTGCGTCTCTAAATACTCGAGAATAATACAACAACAAAAATTATTAAATAAATGGCTCAATGAATGCCCACTTTAACAAAAAACCAACAAAAAATTGTTTTTTTTTTTATTGTTCTCATCTCATGTGATTGCAAAAGGTGTGTAAAAATTATTAAAGAAGATGATCATGAGGATGATGGGAAGACGAATCTTAAGTCAAGAAAACCCAGAGCACTCACAAGATCTTTTTGAAAATAGAGAGAGAAGAAAAAGTGTTAAAACTAAAACAAGCTTAAGATAAATTACACAACTAAATGAGCTTACAATAATGGTAGAGAAACGAAAAAAAGTTAACAATAAAAAAAAAATCATAAATAAAATGCTGAGAAAACTCATACTGTACAAAAGGTACAAGGTATACTGCTGATGCTGCATGGAACAACAGTTGCTGGTACAAGTGAGTAATAAAAATGCGTAAATGAATATGTACACAATTTTGCAACGAGTGCAACAAGAAATTTTTGCTGTTGTTGTTGCTGTTGCTGCTGCATATGGTGTGTGTTTTTCAGCTTAGTTACCACTCGTGCAAAAAGGCGTTTACTAAGAGACACGCAGTGAATCTATGCGAACCCCACCTCCCTGAAGCAAAATTTTATAACGAAAAACCCAGTTTATAAATGGAAATAGTGGTGTGGCAAAAACTGATCTCATTAGTAGTTTTGTCCAAAATTGATTATTTATTAAAAAAAAAACATCAAAGATTTCTAATTCGGAAACAAAATATTCGAACTCTCGAAGCAATAGTAAGTTTCAAAAGAATGTAAAGACATATTTGGAGTGGTAAAGAATGATTACGGCAGCTTTGCTTGGTGAAACTGACACTATCGCCTGTATCAAGCTAAATAGAAGCGATGCACAGTGGGGTTTTCGATACCAAAACTGGGAATTAATTGAAAAATTAAAGGTGTGAATCGCATAAATTTTTGTACTCAGTAAGAGTGCACAAAATCACACATCACTGGCCAAAAATTTTTGTTTTTGATAAATACCTTGAAATTTTGTTTTTGAAAAATACACTTTTCAAATTTGAGTTATTAGATAATTTTCTTGCTTGCAATAAAAATTTAAATTTTCGCCGTTTTAAGAATGAGATTTCGGAGCTTTGTAAAGTGAAAATTAAAAATATAATAATGGAACCTTGAACCTCGAATTAGTAATGTTATATGTGCGTTTTGGTTTTTATGTGTAATTTGTGTAATTATTCTGTGGATTAAGCCGAATTAGGTAAAACTACTTTTTTCTTCTTAAACCAAAAACATTTTTAAAATAATTTGTAAGAAAACATTTTCCACATTTTTAAAATACAGTCGAATTCGGTTAAGCGCAAATGAAAATTTACACGATTTATTTTTCAATTATAGCGACTGTGAAAAGGGTGTATAAAATATTTTAAAATCAATTTAATTCCACAAAGTTAAAATACAATTCAAATACAAATTTTATTCAATTGGCGTCTAATGTTGCACAGTAGTTTTAAAGATACACCAATTTCAATAATAAGGTGTGTTGAAAATATAACAGTTTTGAAAATATTCCAGTTTTAAACCGAAAATTTCAGTACCTTTAAACCGAAAATTTGCTTTTTCACTGCTTTTTCTTCACTTTCTCTTGGAAATGAGATACTTTTGCGGAAAACAGTATCTTATATTGATAAAATCCATCCAGTAGTTTTTACTTAATGCGAACACAAATGAAAAGCAGGCAGACAGACGGAAATAATTTACTATTTTATTATATGTACAGATTTATAAATTACAATAACTGATTTTCACTGAATAAAATAAAATAACTTGCACTTAATTAAATGATTTTTACTTACTTTTGCTAACAAAACAATAACCATTGTTGCAAAAATACTACATACTTTTATGTAATGCATGTTAGAGATAGATTTCGTTGACCTTACATATAAAATGATTTGTTTTCTTTTAAGCGGGGCTCGCTTCATTTAAATGTATGCCTTTTCAAACAAACTTTGTGTCACTAAACCGATTATTCAGTTAATCGAATTTTCCTTTAAGCGAACTAAAATGCTTAAAAATTTAACGATATTAAATTTAAAGAATTTTTAATTCCAATAAAGCAATTTTTTCATTTAACCGGCGCACAGAGGAGTATTTGGCCTCAAAATTTTGCCAAAATTATTAAACGTGTTTTAGGTGTAGTATGATATAAAAAGTCTAGTGGTAGGTTTTGAAAAAATTACACTGCGCAACAAAAAAATGTTTCTCTACCCTAGAAATAAAAGTATGTGGACAATATGGATTTTGATGCCCTTAATTCAATTCTGTTTTTCGTTTTTCTCTAGTACGTAAGGATTTTCTTTTAAAGGCGTGGCATATTTCACCCCCTAAATCGTTGGGTTGCCTTATAAATTTTGCCATAACTTGAAAACGTGTCCTCCGATTTTAATAGCAGGAGGATCAGAAGATGCACCGAAAAATTCTACTTAAACTAACCCTAAACATTTATTTTATATCTATTACAATTTTGTATTTATTAAAAATTTAATGGCGAAAAAAAAAAATTTACATGCAAAAAGCGTCAAATTTTTGTTTTCAAAATTAAATAAAAAAATTTAAGAACAAAAAGTTAAAATTTTAAAGATTTTTCTAAAAGCCACATTCCTAAGGAATAAAAGACGGTATAAATCGCAAAACTCAATTAAGAAATGTTGATTTTAAAGGTTTAAACTCATTCTTGACAGACTGTATGTACATACATACATATGATTTACAGTCTAATTAAAAAAAAATTTAAAATTGTAAGGCTCTTATAAAACAGTATTTCTTCACGAAAAAGGGCTTTATTATATTCATTTTATATTATTTAATACTTTATAAAAGAAAAGTTAACCTAATAAAAATTCCTTACTAATTATTATCCTCATTAGCTGCATCATCGGTGTCAGGAAGAAGAAGTGTGATGGTTTCTGATGAAAAAGCTTTTTTATTAATCCGTTCTCTTTGCGTACTGCTCAGAAATAACCTATTCAAGACATCTCGATTTGTATCGCTTCTACTGAATTTCCCCGAATAATTCGTACGATATAATTGTGCTTATTTCTGGCCTCGGCAGCTTCTTCTGACAATTGACCGCCATGAATAGGACTCATGGGGTGCCAGTTGTAAAGTTGCACATATATTTCGGCAGTTTTATGTGCATATTCCTCAAATTTCTCAATATTAATTCGGTGTTCGCCAGTTATTGCTTCCAATATTATTTTCAGGCGGTTGATAAATTCTTCATTTATTCCAGTGATTTTCGATGCAGTTGCTGACATTTTGAAATTTCGCTCAATTTTCTGACCAAAAAATCCAATTGTCCTCAATGGTCCAGCATTAGATTGTTTCACTATTTGGAATAGCTGTAATCTTGTGTAAACTTGTTCCATGTTGACTCTCGAAGTAACAAAACGGTTTTGATAAAAATTGTGTGCAATAATACTTTTCAAGCGCATGCTTTTATGCCTTAATTGGATGGTAGCCTGATACCTGGGTATTTTTTATAGGAGTAAAATATGTATTTCTACAATAATGTCAGAGTTTACGAAGTAACTGGCGGCTTCAATATTATTAAGTAGCAGACGATACTGCGACAATCGAACCAATGGAATTTGGCATAAGAATATGTTTTGATTTCAGTATACATTACATATGTATCTATTGGCTAAGTCAACTTTAAAAATGACTTCTTATGATGTTTTGATTGCTTTTGAACAAAAACATAAACATAAAATATTTAAAGAAATACATTTTCAGTTGTCCGATTTTTTGATGCGGGAAAGACGACTTTTTATATTTTTATCGGGAAATTTACGATTTTTTCTTAACTTGACCTGGCAGCCTTGGTTATGATCTGTGTAGTTGCTCTTACTACTCAGGACATAAATCCTGGTGATAATAATGGTATTTATACCCATTATACAGATGATGATGATAATTATTGATTTGGATACGTAATTGAGATTTTTTAAATCATATATTTTTTTATTATTTTCCGTTAAAATAACGAGGGTAAAGCTCGTTACTATAACTTAATAGTTAAAGGTTATTTCTATCTTACTTATATTTACGGCGAACTACCTATCTCTTCGATAAAATCCTAACTTAATAATAACTAACCTAGTTATTGGCAAATTATAATAATGGGCCTTAGTGTTATTGCCTTCTAAATAACAGATTACTATTATTCCCCCAGTTCTGTTCCACCATTTTTTTCCTAAATTTGAAGCTTGCTCTATCTAAGTGATATTTAGCAAAAAAGTTCAAAAATTAAACACAGTGAATTCACCACAAATTATTTCTCACTTTTTGCATCAAATCCCCAATGTGTGATGGTTCGATTATTGTTAACATTGAACTCGACACATTTATGACTTATTACCAAACCCCTGCATCTTTATTAAACACAACGAGCAAAACTCACCTCTACCCTCTTACACACCCTCTATTCCCTTTACTAAAATATAAATCATAGTAAAGAAGCCCGAACTTTAATTTAATTAAAATTCATTAAACGGAGTTTTATTCTGTTTGTAGGGAAATTCCATGGTTTTAAAACGATACCTAATAAACAACCAGCACGACTAGTTGATATATATCGCATCGTCAGAGTAAAAGTTTATTATTGCCCCACATAAAACCACAAAAGAGGTTGTGCTTAATTGCGATTTCCAGAGTTGTCGACCTAAATCTTTTTTTCAGATCCTTTACACTGTGTTCTCACACATCTAAGGGTAGTTATGGTTTCATCGTATGAAATGTTCTCTTTGCATCTTCTTGGGAAGATTCGCTTATTCAACTAATATTTCTCCCTTTATCCATAAAAAATTGCCCCTTGGGAAGATTTTTTATCCGATTCGGTTGGTTTGGTCTCATTCATAGTTAAATCGAATAAAAGTTGTTCACATTAAACTGAAGCTTCATATTGCAGTTTACAATAAAAAAAGACACTTGTATTGGGGTGGTCCGAATATCATTCATGTCACGATCGTGGCTGATGACGTAATTGCCTCTCCTGGAGTGGCAGCATTTTTTAAGACTTTATTGAGGGCTTATGGTTTAAGCAAGGAAAATATTTACCTTAGGGATTTGGATCGTTTCAATATAATTCGTACGTAATAGGTCTTTAACGACACTCCACAAACAAAAGTCTACAAAAAGTCAAATAGCAGCCGTGAGGTGGTTAAGATGGTCATCCTGCTAAAACCAAAGATTGTGCAAGTTCATTTTGTCAAATCCAAAAGTCCATAATCATGGCTCTGTAGCTTTTGTCTATAATAACGTCTTCAGCAGTATTTTCCAATGTTGCCACCTTTGTAAAATCCACTCCAAAATGTCATTCTGTGGAAACATTGGCGGATGATGCGGCCATATGCGTCAATTTTGTTGTATATAAGATTATATTTTGACTAAATTGTATCTCGTAAATTATTCAATATTACTCAACGTTGTAAAAGCGACTCATAAAGCGACTCATGTAGGTCCGAGACTGATAGTCAATATTTGGGACAGTGGCAAGGGGTAGTTTCCTTACCACCAAATTTTGTAAACGCTCTAAAGGTCATACCGTATGACATATCAAACTAGAATTCAGTATGTGCCTTTGGTTTATGGAGATAAAGAGCTGTGTAAATTTTGAGTACAATCGGGAAGGGGCAAGGGCTAGTTTACTTAACACCCCCCACCCAAAATAATTAATTTTTCATTTCGAATATACCTTGAACTTATATTCTTTATGTATGTCGCTGGCGGCGACGGTCGTTCGAAAAAGGGCGAATTTAACAACCAAATAAAAAGAGCCAAGTTTCTAATTAATTGGTTTAGGTGTTTATATTTATTTAAACAATATTATAATTAACAAATGGAAATATAAATATAAGAACAAATGTACTTACCGCAGTGCTTTCCTTTAACGAACTAATTTTACTTGTTAAATAATTTAAAGTTGAGCCAAAAATTCTTTATGTATTAAATACATCAAAAAATAACGGGCCAACTTAACGAAACAAAAGCACTGCAGAATAATATTGTTACATATAAAACTAACTGATCATTTACAATCATACATATGTATAAACAAATAGGAAAAACGGGAATAAAAATACATAATAAAAATATACATAAATGATCAAGAGACAAAATAACAAGACATTTAGGCAACTCACAGACTGACAAATCAAAATAAATAAATTCAAACAAAATAATAAATGTTTCCAGTTTTATGAGCCATTTGGCGACATCCCCACCCCCGTGGATCGGCTACGATTCACTATTCCAAATCAAGGACTGCAAGTTTGGAAACAGGACGCATCAGGACACCAGTGCTAGTACGGACATCAGCACGACGTATAATATCATCTTTACCCTTGTATACCTCTTCCACTCGACCTCGTCTCCAATCTTTTCGGGACACTGCAGGATCACAAATGATAACCAAGTCACCAACGGCAATGGGCTTTGTGCGTTGACACCATTTGGAGCGTCTGGTCAACGTGGGCAAATATTCTCGGATCCAGCGATTCCGAAAATGATCGCGTAGTTGGCGAGAGACGCACCACTGCTTTCTCAATAAAATAGGCTCTTCCGCTGGCGCTCCGGCAGGAGTTTGGGTTGTATTTGGGCAACCAAGTAGGAAATGATTAGGCGTTAGTGGTTCCTCATCTTCGTGGCTCAACGGCAAGTGTGTTAAGGGACGAGAGTTCACAATACTTTCTGCTTCAATTAGGAAGCTTTGAAGCGTGTGTTCACGAGGGGCAGACTCTTTCAATGTTGACTGTAGCACACGTTTGACGCACTGTACCATTCGTTCCCATACACCACCTTCTGCAGGATTATGTGGACAATTGAACTGCCAGTCGATACTTTTCGATGATAGTTCATCTTCAATACGGGCCACATCAAATACCTCACTGAACCTCTTAGCGACTTGGTCAGCACCAACAAAATTTTTACCATTGTCGCTTCTGAGCCTTGTAGGTACGCCACGTCGATTTATAAAATTACGTATGGCGAGGATGCACGCATCTGTCGACAGGTCGAAAGCAACTTCTAAGTGGATGGCTCTTACGGTTAGGCAGGTAAATAGAGCTACCCATCTCTTTTCATGGCGTCGACCAATGGTTACAGTTAGCGGCCCGAAGTAATCCAACCCAGTATAGGTAAAGGGCCTAATATATGGCGTAAGTCTGTCTTCTGGCAAAGAACCCATAAGTGGTGGCACCGGCAATGTACGACGAAATCTGCAAATAAAACATTTAGAAACACACTTATGTAAAGTTTTTCTTAAGCGTGGAATCCAGAACGATCTTCTTATTTCACATATTGTGGCTTCGAAATTCTGATGTTTCATCTTCTCGTGTACATGGGCCACAAACAACTCAGTGACGGGATGATGTGACGGCAATATAATCGGACGTCTTATTTCCAAGGGCAACCAACTAGCTGCGTCTACACGGCCATTAACTCGCAGTAGTAAATTTTCATCCAAGTATGGAACCAACGCATATAATTCACTACTTTTCGGCAAATTTTCTTCAGATTTTATAATTTCAATTTCGGCATTAAATTTTTCTTTCTGGGCTTGGCGACAAAGATAAATTTCCGCAGTTTTTAGTTCAGCAGCAGTCAAACTATTTCTTTCATCTTGGCTTACTTTCCTTTGGCATCGACTTATGAAACGTAACATCCAGGCAACCGTTCGTTTTAGCTTCAAATAAGAAGAAAATCTACTAAAATCAATAATAGGAGGAATATTAATTAATAGAGCAAATTTTGGACGTAGCTCCTCAGTATCAAGGCTAGCAGGGCTTATATTCACAGCTTTGGGCCATTCATCTTCACCACCATAAAGAAAATTAGGGCCACAGAACCAGCTGGATTCATTCGAAAAGTCGACCTGAGACTTCATCCTAGTGGTTTCATCAGCAACATTAATATTGGTGGGCAGCCATCTCCAATCTGCTGGGCTAGTGGAATCTAGAATTTCTGTGATTCGATGGGCAACAAAAGGCTTGTATCTACGACTTTCTGAGCCTATCCAATTAATCACAGTAGAGGAATCGCTCCAACAAATAAACCGAGAAACCTTCATGGAATGCTCCTTCAAAATCGTATCCAATAATCGAGTACCCAAAACAGCAGCCTGAAGTTCGAGCCGTGGAATACTCATCGTTTTTAGAGGGGCACATCTCGTTTTTGCAGCTACGAAGGATACTTCAACTTTTCCATCAGGATATATGGACCTCCAGTATGACGCGGCACCAAATGCATCCTCACTAGCGTCGACAAAAACATGTAGCTCCAGACGGATAGGTATGCCATTTCCAAAATAACAACGAGGCACTTTCACATTAACAACATTTTTTAGCTCTTGGCGCCAATTATTCCACATGTCATATAAGTCATTGGGCAAAGGGTCATCCCATCGGACATCGTACCTCCATACCTCACGCATCAACAGTTTAGCCGTAATCATAAAGTTGCTCAATAGACCAAGTGGATCGAAAATAGACATTACCACACTAAGCAACTCTCGTTTTGTAGGAGCCTTCAAACCATTTATGACATCAGCATTCACGTTGTGGAACCTCAACTCAAACCTGAAAGTATCATCTTTAGGTTGCCAGTACATACCTAGGACTTTTGCTGACTGCAGCTCGTTGATATCGCTGGAAAAGTTCACCGGCTTCTCCATAGCACCTTTAAGAGCCACAATTACCTGAGACGAATTGGATGAAAAATTTCTTAGCTCGAATCCAGCTGACTTATGGATGTCACGAACTTGTTGGGCAACTTCAATAGCTCTTTCAGGTGTTGGAAAACTGTCGACGAAATCATCCACATAATGATGATCCATGATAGACTTCACCGCACGAGGGTATTTTTCCCGATAGCTTAGGGCGTTGGTTTCTTTGACATAATGAGCTATGCAGGGCGAACAAGCAGCGCGAAATGTCATCACGACCATCTCATAAGTATCTGGAGGCTTTCTGTCATCATCGCGCCAAAGGAAGCGTTGGGAACATCTGTCTTCAGGAGCCACAAGGACCTGGTGAAACATCTCTTTAATGTCGCCGCAAACTGCAACAGCTCCAACTCGAAAGTTGAATAAAATAGACGGCAGAGGCTTATATTGCTGAGGACCCTTTAAGAGCATGGAATTCAACGAAACGCCTTCAACAGTTGCAGCAGCATCAAAAACTAGCCGAAGCTTTCCAGGCTTGTTCGGGTTGACCACTCCAAAGTGAGGAAGATACCAAGTTCTAGGGCAAACACCAGAAGCTTCATTAGGCAACAATTTCCTTACATACCCCTTTGACACGTAATCGTTCATGATGGACTTGTAGGCCTCACCAAATTCCGGAATTCTCTTCATTTTCCTCTCAATACCATTGAGTCTATTTAGAGCCATGGAATAACTGTCTGGCAGGACTACATCATCAGAGTGCCACAAGAGCCGGGTTTGAAATCTTCCTTCAACTTTCACAGTATTATTCATCATTATTTGACGAGCTCGAGCAACCTCCTTCGATTCTATGACCGGTAAGACCTTGACTCCAAAATTTTCGATTTCAAAATAATTTGCCACCAAGTCGTAAAGTGTCTGCTCAGGCTGAACTGTCAACAAACATAAATTAGAGTTTGATGGCTTACCCTTCATCGGACCAAAAACGACCCAACCCAATGGTGTGTTGGCAGCATATGGACCACTTTCTTCCAAAGGCACAATTTCATCAGGAAGACCAAGATGGCAGTGATCTAATCCTATCAGGACTTTAGGGGCCACACCATTGTATAATTTAATTGCTAAACCAGGATGAGCGCTTAAATCCATATTGAAACTCTGAGCCGGCAATTTCAAATTCGAGACACCATAAACATTTTTTAAAGCATATTTTCTTTGCTTACCAATCCCACTTACTTGCAGATCAACCACAGATGCCATTTCTTCAGATTCCTTTCCAGCGTACCAGTGCAAGTTCAATTTACTTTGATGCCCCCGGAGGCCCAGTTGCCTCACCAAGGAGCTGTCCACCATAGTAACCGAAGAACCTTCATCCAACAACGCGTAAGTTTCAACCTTGTTACTAGGACCATAAAGTACAATAGGCACAACTCGGAACAGGAGTACGCTCTTATCTGCAGGATGGGATACACAGCTCAAGACAGACGCACTTCCATTTGATGAACCACTTGGGGCTTCTGACTCACTTGGCCCAGAATATTTTTCGCGATTATTATTAATTTTTACATCATGTAGTAATTTGTTATGTTTTCGCAGGCAACCATCGATGGGACACTCTTTTCGTTTACGGCAACTCCTACTAGGATGACCCGACCCAAGACACGAAAAACATAACCTCAATTTCTTCACATTAGACCATCTGTCAGGCACACTCAATGAACTAAATTTTTTACATTCAAATAATTTATGATTACCCTGGCACATAGGGCATTCTTGTTTATGTTGACCATCAACGGCGTGGAGGACAACTTTTCTTTTAGGTTCACTATAATTTCGATTACTACTCACCCCTTGAATAGTTTGCACCAAATCAGCAATATCTTTGAGCCACCTGTTAAAATCCAAAACCGTTGGATATGGCTTAATTGTTGAGGAATAGCGGGCCCACTCCATTCGTTTGCTCAAGGGAAGCTTACCAACCAATTCATCCATTAATGTAGGATTCGCTAAATGCTGTTGTCCACTGGCAGATTCCAAAAAGGCGGCAAGATTCTGCACCTTAACAGCAAATGGCACAAGTCGATCAATAGCAGTCTCACTAATGGGCTGAATTTCTTTCACTTGTTGGAGCTGACATCGGATAAGCATTTCTGGACGACCATATCGAAAACGCAACTGCTCCATCACCACATTGACGTTATCCGGATGTATGAGCAACGATTTAACACTCTCCCTTGCATCACCCTTTAATGCCTTTTGGAGCCGAACACAATTTTCAAAATTATTGTAATTATAAACAGCAGTCGAATTACTAAAGGCTGTTGAAAAAATGGGCCAATCCTCAGGTGTACCACTAAATTCCGGCAGGTCATATATTTTTCTGTGCACTGCCATCGAACCGCCATTTTGAGACACAAAATTATTTGGCGGTAACATTTGTGTTAAAGGCGAATGGCTTGCACAAAAACCGGTACTATTTGCATTGCAGCTAACACACGAAAATGGCGTACGGCGATCAGTGCAGTCAACGTTGGCTGAGACAGAATTTTCGACGTTGGCTTCACTAGTACCCGTCACAGCTGGCGCCATATTGGATGGTTGGGGCGCGGCTGAGGATGGCGTTGAATTGGCATTAAGGGCAATGGACAAAACTTTCTGAGCAGTCAGCAACTGGACCTGGAGTGTATTAATTTGGCTTTGCAAGTCTTCCAAATTGATACCGGAATTGGGCTGGGGCATCGGAAGCTGTTGGCTAGGTTGAACCGTGGCTGAGGGCATGTTGGACGCGCAGGTGGAAGTGGTGGCTACGCTACCCGAGATTCCAGCGCAGGTGGAACTCGTAGACATTGCGGCAGGGGCAGATAATATTTTATCACTTATTTGAGCAGTACTTACGATTGTCTTGGTTACTCCTGAGGTAGAAGGAACTACTATAGGCATTGCTGTTCCGGCGGCAGAGGAACTGGTAGACAGCAAAGGAGCTCCAGCGGCAGTGGGAGCCAATTGCTGTGACGGCAGATATGTTCCGGCAGATGGAGAACCACTATTATTTTGGCTTGATGTTGTCTGCAATCGAGCGCTTTTTCTCACTGGCGATCGTTGCATTATGAACCACAAATATTCTTTAAACAATTGTTGTCCCGGCAGACGAGAACCACTTTAAAAATTTTAAAATATATTTTTTTTAACGCAGGCAATGTCCAATAAAAATTATTTATTTCGGCTGACAAGGAACCACTTCAGCAAAAATTTATTTTCTCTTAGACAGAGAACCAATTGTTCCGGCAGGCAAGGAACCACAATAAATTTTTCCAAAGACCACAATGGTCAGCTAGAACCACAAGAATTTCCGCACAAAAGCTGAGAAATAAAATTTTTATTTAACGGCAGGCAATGTTCAATAAAAATTATTTATTCCGGCTGACAAGGAACCACTTCAGCAAATATTTATTTTCTCTTAGACAGAGAACCAATTGTTCCGGCAGGCAAGGAACCACAATAAATTTTTCCAAAGACCACAATGGTCAGCTAGGAACCACAAGAATTTCCGCACAAAAGCTGAGAAATAAAATTTTTATTTAACGGCAGGCAATGTTCAATAAAAATTATTTATTCCGGCTGACAAGGAACCACTTCAGCAAAAATTTATTTTCTCTTAGACAGAGAACCAATTGTTCCGGAAGGCAAGGAACCAAAATAAAATGTTCAGGCAATTAAGGAACCACAAAACAAATAATATATTCTCCAATAAATGTTCCGGCAGTCAAGGAACCACACAGAAATAAATTTATTCTTCACACAAATGTTCCGGCAGTCAAGTAACCACAAACATATAAATTTATTCGTCAAAAAATGTTCCGGCAGTCAAGGAACTTCAAACCAATTTATTTTTAATTGTTCCGGCAGGCAAGGAACCAAATCTTTCGCCAAAGTATTGCGAATTTAATTTTTATTAATTGTTCCGGCGGGCATGGAACCACATTTTTCGCAAAATAAAATGCAAAATAAAATTTTTATTATCAATTGTTCCGGCGGGCATGGAACCACATTTTTCGCCAAATAAACTGCGAAATAAAATTTGTTCCGGCAGGCAAGGAACCACAAGAATTTCCGCACAAAAGCTGCGAAATAAAATTTGTCGCTGGCGGCGACGGTCGTTCGAAAAAGGGCGAATTTAACAACCAAATAAAAAGAGCCAAGTTTCTAATTAATTGGTTTAGGTGTTTATTTCTATTTAAACAATATTATAATTAACAAATGGAAATATAAATATAAGAACAAATGTACTTACCGCAGTGCTTTCCTTTAACGAACTAATTTTACTTGTTAAATAATTTAAAGTTGAGCCAAAAATTCTTTATGTATTAAATACATCAAAAAATAACGGGCCAACTTAACGAAACAAAAGCACTGCAGAATAATATTGTTACATATAAAACTAACTGATCATTTACAATCATACATATGTATAAACAAATAGGAAAAACGGGAATAAAAATACATAATAAAAATATACATAAATGATCAAGAGACAAAATAACAAGACATTTAGGCAACTCACAGACTGACAAATCAAAATAAATAAATTCAAACAAAATAATAAATGTTTCCAGTTTTATGAGCCATTTGGCGACAATGTAATATATTCATAAAAAAATCTGTTTTCATTGGGTATGGTAAAGTTGAGTGTAAGCCACTCCAGATTTTTTTTTTTTTTTTGTAAGTTTTTTGAGTTTTGATTGTGTGACTTGAATTAAAAATTGTTAAATCAATTAACAGTTTCATTAATTTTTAAAGAATGCCTAAATGTATTTTAATTTCCTATTTAAAATAAAAAAATGCATTACATTTCATCGGTTTATATAGCAATACGTATTAATTCTTAATAACTGATATTTTTGGCATTAATCAACCTGAATGTTTAATCCAAATTTTTTTTATTTTGCGTTTGCATTACTTTTAAAGTACAAAAGTTGCTATTGCACCCATCTAATAATTTCTTTTTGAAAATATTCATGAAGTTACTTACTGCATGCAAAAACTTAAGCAATTTATACCAAAATCTTGACTTTGCAACATCTTCACCATCTAAGAAAAGAATAGAAAGTGTAAACTACAAGAACTACAAACTACAAGAGAAATTTCCCCAGTTTGAAATTATGATTAGCGCCTTTCTAAGCCTGCAAATGAGCAGCCTGAATGCTTTTTGTTAAGTATATTTTTATTTATTTGTTTTTATGATTTTCCGAAACTTTTTTGTTTTTTAAAAAAGCAACCAAAAAACATCACTTGCACATCATCATGAAGTTTTAACTCGCCACTATTTAGTTTGTCTAAATGAATGTTTGACTAACTTATTTACATTTTTTTTTTTTATTTAAATCCCGGTAACCAGAAAGTTAGTCTCATGTTTATTTTGGTTATAGCTGCAGATTTGAAGATGCAATGGGAGAAAAAGATCATTTAACTGACTGACTAAACGACTGACAAGATATTGAAGAAACAAAGACCACAAAGATGTTCAAGGAAAGTAAAGTGCAATTTACTAATCAAATGTGAAACTGTCGACTAAATAGCAGTTAACGAAGCTGTTAATTATAGATTTTAATGCTAAAAAGTTCGTAAACGCAAGAAGTGTATCTTTGCAACAAAACAGAAAAAAAATACAATTTTTACCATTGAAAAAATATGCTAACACAGGGTTTTCAACCCGTGAAAATTAAAGACATTAGCGGTATTCAGTGTTTTATGCAAATGGTCTTGCGAAAGTGCAAATGCGTTGTATCATTAAAATTTAAGAAAAACAATAGGTATTTTGTTGCATTTCACAGAAAAATTATGATATTATGCACTTGAACTTTTGCAAGAGGTATACATATATAGCTGTATATAGACATGTTTACTAACTTGTCAGTCAGTGTTCGACACAATCAATTTCCTGGGAAATGAAAAATTTCAAGAAATGGACTTATTGGGCCTCATGCATAAAAACGAGTAAATGCGCTGAGTTGAGGCAGGTGAGCAATTGCTCGTAAGTCGAGTTCAATCAAACAGCAACAGCTTTTGCTCAATTTTGTATGCATAAAAATGAGTTCAAACCAATTGCAATTACTTGAGCAAAGGGAGATCAAACTGTTATTGAAGTGCAAACATGCCGTCAAGTGAAAGTGAAGTAGAATCAGAATTTCTTGCTGGTTGTTGTTCGATATCGTACCCTAATTGCCATATATCAGTATTGTTGTAATCGTCATTGATAAGGATATAATCGTCTTTTAAAAATTTTGCTATGTTATGCAAAATGAAACAACTGGCTATTACGTGGGGCGATAACCCTGTCGATACCCGAATTTTGTATTGAAGTATCGAAAATCTTTGTTTCAATTGCCCAAAACACCGTTCTATAATGACACGTTCTCTTGTAAACACTTTGTTGAATGTTTTTTCTATGTCAGTTGTTGCGTTTCGGAATGGTGTCATTAGCCATGGGCATATTCCATAGCCCTCATCCCCGAGAAGTAATGCATCGTTCGTTGCATTTTGGATTATTCTACAGACCTCGCTGTTTCGTAAGATGCATGAGTCATGAAGTGAACCCGGCTAGGATATGTCAACGCTTGTAAAAAGTTCTTTTCCATCGCGAGTTGCCTGCACATTTATAGAATGGAAGCCTTTTCTACAAATATACTCATCGCTTTGATTTGTTGCATTTTGTCCAATTGCAAATGGAAGGCACTCGCTTGCTTTGGCAGATATAAGTTTCACAACTTCCGCAATAGTTCGTGACACAGTTGATTGATGGACTCCAATATCTGTGGCTATACCATTTTGGAATCCAGGATCTGCACAAAATCTTAAAAACAGTCGAATTTTATCAATCTTGCTTCTTCTTAACCCTCAAAAAAATAATTAGCCAACCAGCAGATGATACTATCATCAAACCTATGTATTTATCATTTTATTATTTTAATAATTAATAATTAAGAATACAAACCTGTGTAATTTTTTATCCTCACTTGCTAAATTTGTTTTACGCTGTTGATAACATTTTGTATTTCTTTGTGGCACAAAATATTCAGCCATGATTCCTTTTTAGTGTACGCGAGTCAATTATAAGGCAGTCTCAACAAAATTTAAGCAAGAGCTCACAAAAGAAAGTAAAAGCTTGTTTTTATGCATATGAAAATGAGCTCAAGCTTATCTCACTTAGTTCAAACTGAGCACGACGAGATCAAACGTGAGCTGTGAGTAAAAGCAAATACTTCAAATTTTATTATGCATACGACAAGCACTACATAGCCGCTCTAAATCATACCTAAACGTTATTGCTATAAAATTATCTAATTAATAAAGTCAATTGGATGGATTTTAAAAACGATTGTCTTTAATTTATTTCAATTTAAATTCATCTGCCTCGGTAAATGAGGTAACGTTGAACAGATGAAGCAGTAGATGAACTAGTAAAAAGGATATCTGCTGTGAATTTCTGTGCATCAGAACCCAGAGTAGCACTGGGAATTGGCCTAATTCGAAGGTCCTACAATGGTTGTACTCATTAAACCTAGAAAGATAGATGGATGCTACTAGATATAGACAGGCTCGAATGGTGCAAAAGTGCCTCTTGGCAGGAAGGCTAGTGGATAACTGCGTTGGTGACAGGTTATGGAAACTTCAAGTATCATCTAGTTAAGATGAGAATCAAAGAAGTTGATACTTACAGACTATACCTGGAAGACGCTGAGACGTTAGCGCACATTGTGTGTGAACGTACAGCGCTCGCTGCCATAAAACTAGGGACCACGAGAAGAAACATGTTAAATGTGAATACCTTGGGACATAGAAGCCTTGGAAAAATACTAGGAATTTTAAAGATTCCATGATGAGACAGCTACCAGTCGATAGTCTAAAATCATTAAAGTTAGGAGTAAAGGCTGGTGGTAGTTTTTGACTGAATGAAAATAAGGTACATTACAAATCAGTTGCCTATAATTATTGATGACGGAAGGGGGTCAAATGGGACCCAGTAATGAATCATTCTACTTCGATGTCACCCTTAAATTAATATAAATATATAACTGCCTCTATAAAAAACACCTTTTAAAATTTCAAAGAAACCCCAAACAAAGAGGTATAACACTGTTGTTATTAAAGAGACAGACTTAAATAACACATATTCCAACGTTGATTTTTTTGTTTGCAACTGTTGCTATGAAACTAAAACTTCTGCTTAATATTTGTTGGTATAAAATCGTGATATTAAATACTTACACTTGCTTATACTCGTCCTTAGATATATTAACTTTATTTAAAAAAAAATAAAAGCAACACTCTTTGAACATCTTTAATTCTATAATTTATAAATATGTATGTTGATCTGTCACAATTATAAGTTTCTAACTACCAAAACATCCTTAAAATATTACAAACACGCACTTATACGAATACAGTTGCGTCCTTCCAAGAGCTTACAAGAACTACCTACCATATGCAAGAAACATATCAAACATACTGCTTTTAAATGTAGTAGTTTTTTATGTGTTTTTTGTTGTTGTTGTTGGCCTTCTAAACTTCTAAAACTCAACCAAACATAATTCATTCATTCATGCAAATATTCTTTTATTTTTTATTTTTTTTTTTTTTGGCAATAAAGGGAAACAGAAAATGTTCAACTGAAAAACGTCCATGCGTTGTAACATCATACTGCACCTCACAACAACGAACAGTTAATCATGAAAAGTGGCAGAAAACATGAGGCAAGGTGTACAACAAAAACAGCAACATACATAAATTCATACTTACAAATGTACAATCATCATAGTTGTTTAATATCATATGAGAAAATACTTAAATTTACAGCACTAGCACTAGCACCAGCACTAACACCAACAACACAACAATTGTGTTGGTAGGGTCGGCCGGTCGGTCTTAAGTCCACATGGATGGATGGCTGAAAGGAAGGAACACATAAGGTACTCGAAAAGTCGGTTACTTGTTTGTCAGGGAAAACACTTTATAAATCATGTTACAACAAGCAGCCGTCTTTAATATTGCCACAAACAGCATTAAACTAAGAAAAAAGTTGCCAAAGAGAGCTAGTTAATATGAAGAGCTTTTTTTGCTGTTGTTGTTGTTTATGTATTTAAGTTTAGTTTGTTAAGCGGCAAATATGCAAAGTTTGTGTAGCAAAGCAAACAAACACAACAGCAACACAATAATAAAAAGGTCATAACAAAAGATTCTAGAACACAACATCGACAACAACAACTCACATGTACAAAAGCAATTTTCTAGCCAACAAACAGCACAACTTCCAGCAACAGCAGCAACAAAATAGTAGTAAGTAAAAGCTTCGTTTTTAGCCAGCATAAAGTTGTACGATTATAAGGTACATTTCAAACTACAAAGGTTTTTTCTTGTACTTCAGCTCCAATAGACCCTTAAATATGGATGGAGGAGTATATTGCATTTGGCATTTGATTAGTAACTTGATGTAACGTGAATGTCTTAATTTAAAGATGTTATTTAGGAATTGCACTTGCATTGAATGACATGGATTTAATTCATTTAAAAAAAAAATAATAATAAGAAAATAGTTGCAAAATCTCAGCAAAAAAATAAAGGCTTGGCTAATATGGTTTACTTTTTCTTTAATTTGAAACAAAAAAATATTTATTATTATTTTTTTTCTTAAATTTTACTTGCTGACTGGCAAATTTTATTTTACAAAAAAATTTTAAACAAAAACGTATTCCCGATTTTTTTAATTTTTTATCTTAGATCCCAACAGGTGCGCAATCTATATTTTCAAGGTTAAAGCGAACGTACACTCTTTCTCTTTATTTAATTACATAAATTGCGCTTTTCCACTTTGATTCCAAGTTCAGAAAACAGCCAATTACATTCTCTAGATAAGGATATATCGATCTTTTAAATTACATTCAAAACAGTACATCTGTGTATTCTATCTGTGTATTCTATTCTAAGACTCTTACTTTTAAAGTTCTTCAATTATGGTTTATATAAAGGTACTTTATATAAAGGTACCTATCCCTGGATAAAATTCTAAATTTTATAAAAAATTCTAAAAATTATTGCAAACCTCTGTAAAAGGAGTTTAAAATATTTTATTTTTTATATAAATGTTCTGGAATGCTCTAGGCAATACTGATCTGTTATAGAAATTTCTACAGTGCGAAAATTTCAGCACCTATATCTTCAAAAGCACGTCGTACTGTGTTTTTTATGGTTAAACATTAAAATTACGTCGGGAGCCGAAAAATCTAAATCTAAAATTTATATAAAAATCAAAAATTATAAAAATTATAATTTTTAGAATTTTATCCAGGGATGGGTACCTTTATACAAAATAAATATGTACGTAAGAGTCTAAAAATTTGCTGAGGATTACTTTCAAAGCAAAATAAAACAAAATATTGACAACACGCACACAATGTTTTGGGGCACATCAATCATATTTTAATAGAAAACCAAGCTCATTTAGAGGTAAATAGCATTGCTTTGCTAACATACACGTATAATATAAAGCTCCAAGAATATAAAAAAGAAGGTTTGCTCACTGTATTTTAAAATCGTAATTTAGATATTTAGAGCAAAATTTTACAAAATAATTTAACTGACTGCCTTTTATTTTTTATAAAAGGCAGTCAGCTTATAATTCTTTTTTTTAGTCTTGTAAAAATCAGTTTCGTAACTGTTTGCTTGTAATACCTACATTCTTTGTGTTATACATATTTTGATAAATAAAATAATAAAAAATATATAATAATGATAAATAAAAAAAAAGTTAATTGAAATCAAATAATATTGTTATGTTAGAACTATATTATTGTCTAGCTTGAAAATATTATTGAAAATATAAAATTATATCATGAAATAAATTAAATAAATATAGTAAGATATATATTTATAAAAACATACATTATTTGTTTATATGATGCAACATACAATTATTCATTAATTTATCTTTGAAGCATTCGATGTGAGAAATGACTCAATTCATATTTTTTTTTTTTTTTTTTTGTTGAAAGATAAACCGTAACCAAAACCTAACGCAAAATAAAAAAAACAAACATTATTTGTTTGTTTTTAACGATACTATGGTCACATACTACCAAACTTATCATAAATTGTTTACCTATAATATAGTATGGTTATAAATACAATATTATTTTGGAATAAAAATAAAAATTTATATAGTTCAAACCAACCATGTTGCTAAATAACTAGGAGTTTATCTAGAGTAAATTGATCTGATGCCTACTCCCTCTGAAGGCTTGTGGTCGGAATGGCGGCGAGAAGTTTGCTCAGAATTTTGAATCAGGGTTGGTGAGGTCGAGTAACATAGCACACACAAAGATTCTACTTGAGGTCGGACTAAACTGATGCTTGGGCTAACGTACTTAATGCGTACTGAGTTTCATTTCAGTGGGATACCCTTGGTTGTATTCTCAAAAAGGAAAGGATGGTTGGGGTCTGGTAAAATGTTCGATGCGGTTGCGGTGTTTTAAAAAATGAAAGCGGGCACCGGAGCTGGTGTCCACATTATGGAAACTAGAACACGCATGTCGTACAGACTACCAGATGTATGTAGTGTGTTTCAGGCAGATGTGTTGGCGGTTTTTAAAACCACAGAGGTGGTGTCTGGACAAGTTTTAGAAGGGGAAGAGGTTAGTCTGTACGTCGACATCCAAGCGGTACTTACAGCCTTGAAAGTACACAAGGTAGGTGAATGCAAAATGGTATCGATGTGCTGGCGGACAATTATAGAGTTATGTTGTGTTGGGTCCCATGTCATTTTAATATTGAGGGCAATGAAATCGCTGACGAACTTGCAAGATAAAACTCAGAGGGAAATAATTTAGTTAGAACATAATCGGTTAAGCTACCCATTAGCCCCTACTATAGGTTTATATCCGACTGGGTAGTTGCGAGAATCCACTTGGATTGGAAAGTAAGGGGAACTGCAGAGTAACACAGGCAATTTGGCCCAGACTGGAAACTGCGAAAACCAAGTTACTTCTGGGTTTAGACAGTTAAGTTTTGAGAGTCGTGATAGGTGGGCTCACTAGTCACTGCGCCAATAGTTCAAAAATCAGTAAATGGGTCGCCGGTGCATCAGACTTTTGTAGGATAAGCGAGGACGTTGGAAGTTGGAAAGTGTGTTGGTATTACAAAGCTGCAGGCTTAGATGGCTAGGTGAGAGAATTCTCGATGGGTTCTTGGATATCGCATCGTCGTACAGTGGCTGAAAATCGTTTTTCGTTGGCCAAAAGTAAATTTTTTTTTTGTCACCGATTTTTAAAATTTGTACGTCATTTTGTAGTTAATATATCCAAATTAAGGTAGCCAAAAAATTATGTTAAAATATTGATAATTGTGGGCGTGGCATGCTGTCAAACTTTTTTTTTAATTTCAGAAAAAGGTGTTTTTCTTTGGTTTTTTATCAAAATTAAATGGTTACTACTCGCAAGCTATCATCGATAATGGTCTGCGGTTTTTTTTATAATGTTGGTAGGATTATTGTCTTTAGTTGTTGTAAGTAGACACAGCTGTAGCGTTTAATATTAGGGGCGTTATGAAATATTTATGAAACTACTATATTTTCCTCAAATTTAAACTTTAGTGGAATAGAACTTCTAGGGAACAAAAGGGAACAAGAAACGTATACAACCACGAGAAAAGTGAAAGTGTCCTCTTTAAGGCTATATATATTTTTGCACCCGCCACGAGCCGCCTGTAGAACACTTTTTTCATTTTAATGAAATTACTCGAAAAAAATTCATATACAATGGTGTATTAAATTTTCACTTTTTTGCCTAAAAGTTTATTTTTTTTTAGTTTAGGCTAAATATATAAATAAATAATATAATAAATATAATACCTTCGAAAGGGTTTAATGGCTTTGTTTTGATCAGCAAAAAATAAATAATAAAATTATCACAATGGGCTCTACTCTACAGGAAGCATATGATCTCTTTCTAAATTTACCTGTTATCAAATGTTAGGGTCAACCAAAGTCATAAACAATTTTATAACAATAATTGCGACATTAAACCACTAAAGTTAAAAAACAACCCCATATTGACGCATGAGTGGAGTTTTGTTCAATTTAAGCGCTACCTGCTATGAAATTAAAGATCAGTGTGTGAAGAACATGTATCTAAAAATTTATAAAAGTACGGATTCGTTAAGGGATTACTCAGTAACAACTTAATCCTTTAAGTGTACGGATAAAACATAACAAACGCAAATAAAAATATTCAAAAGAAAATGGAGAGCTTCAGTTATAAAGAACTGGCCGAAGTGTATTTTAGAAACAAAAATCAGGAAGATGTTCTTAGTTACGTTAAAATAAAATTAAACTTAAATTCGTGTAGCACCGAAATGCAAGAGCAATTATATAATTTCGTCAAAGCACTCAAAAGTTATGCTACAAAGAAGTTATGTACAGTAAACAAAAATTTTATATAAAAAGTGCAAAGTGGTTAGAAGGTCAACTTACCGTCGCTGCAGAAACAGCAAAGCAAGATAAGGCTGGAAGACCACGCAAATCATTAGTGGACAATTGCAGCGATAGATCTAAGAGGCGGAAGCTTAAAGATATTAACGATGCCTTTGGTTCTACAAATATGAAAGAATCTTTCCTACATCAATTACGTTCACAGAACCAATTTACAAAAGTGGATATCATTGAAAAAGTTGTTAAAGCTAGTCCACCGAGAACAAAATGGATTCTTAAAAGTATACCAACTCCGAATGATGCAATACAGTACACAAATGAGGAGGCATTAGCATTATTTCTGGATTTGAAATTAACAAAACAGCAATATATTAAACTCAGACAGCGTGCAATTGAAAAAGGCTCAAATATATATCCAGCATATCATCACATAACCGCTGCTAAAATGGACTGTTTGCCATCAAAGGACGCTATTACAATCAAACCAATTTCGGTAGAGGTACAACTACAATCTCTACTTGATCACACAGCCGCACGCTTGCTGCAATCAATAACAGGAAATGAGTTGAAGAAATAAGGAAACACAAAGTTAATTCTTTTTTGTAAATGGGGAATTGATGGTTCTTCGGGACAAAAACAATATAAACAAGCTGTATGTGAAAATATTTCTGACTCAGATATGTTCATGGTATCATTTGTACCATTGCGATTGAAAAAGATTTTGGAAGATTCAGAGCCTTCGACTAGTACAACGCAAACAATGGATATTTGGAAAAATGAGACACCATCTTCTACGAAATACTGCAGGCCAATCAAATTTCAATTCAAAAAAGAAACAAATGATGTTATTAATAAAGAAATTAGTGATATCAAGGCCCAAATTACAGCACTACAGCCATTACAATTACAGTTAGATGGGCAGCAAATTGAAGTAAGCTACCAGTTAGTCCTGACAATGATAGATGGAAAATTGGTCAGGCTTTGACTAACACGAGGGCTGCATCCAGCTGCATTATATGCCAAGCAACATCAACCCAATTAAACCAGGTCCCAGCAAAATCATTAGATAATACCGATGCATATGAATTTGGATTATCACCACTACACGCAAGAATACGACTTATGGAACACATACTAAAAATCAGTTATGATTTGGATTTCGGGTCTTCAGAATCAATAAAAAACAACGTGACCAACAAAGAGTTAAGAAGTTCAAAAAAGAAACATGTTCAAGATGAATATCGCAAACGTGGACTGATTATAGATCAGCCAAAACAAGGGTCAGGCAATACAAATGATGGCAATACCGCAAGAAGATTCTTTTCAGATCCAGAAAGAGCATCTGAAATAACAGGAGTGGATTTCAACCTTATTTTCAGATTTAAAATAATACTAGAAGTACTTGCGTGCAATGAAGAAATTGACTGTAGAATATTTGGAGATTATGCTAAGGAAACTGCAAAAATATATACAACTAACTACCCATAGAGAAATATGTCTGCAACAGTTCACAAAATCCTTTATCATGGTGAAGATGTCATTAAGTATCATTTGGTGCCACTTGGAGATCTATCAGAGGAGGCTCAGGAAAAAAGGAACAAGGATTACATATTTTATAGAGAGCACAATACTAGGAAAATTTCACGGAATTCAACAAATGAAGATCTATTTAATATATTATTGGCAACGTCAGATCCGTTCATATCCAGTATTCGAAATCAATGGAAAGTGGACCATCGGGATTTAGATGAAGAAGCCAAAAAACTACTAAAGAACAGAAATAGCACAGAACAAAATATGGAATATTTGCAATTAATATTTAAGTCAAATGAATAAAAATTATATTTTCTTGTTGCTTAACCAAAAAAAAAAATTTTTTTTGGGGGGGGGGGTGAAGTGAAGGTAGCGCAGAAGATCCGAGTACATTTTCCATTCGTCATGAAAGCTTAAAAATTAATTTTTTATGCAATCTAGGCTTAGGTAATACAATTTGTTAATTATTTACACTATTTTTCATATAATATGCTATATAAACGCCCACAAAAAGGGGGCGGGGTCCAAAAATAAATTTTTATGATTTTCCGGCTCCAGGGTAAAGACCTTGAACCTTCTTTGACATAAAAATGTTTCATTTGCTTAACAAATTTACAAAAAAACTTTTAAAAATGTGTAGTTTTTCAGGAGTTGGTTTAGTTCTTCTTAGGGGAATTTTTTCCCCCTGGTCCGATTTGGCCCAGTTATGAACTTAGCCTGCCCTATCCTTCAAGATATATATGTACCAAATTTCAATGGTCTAGCTCTTTTCGTTTAGACTGAATCGTGCTCATACAGATAGGCGAATGGACGGACGGCCGGATGGACAGACGGACGTATGGACAGACGGACATAGCTATATCGTCTTAGATTTCATCACTGATCAAGAATATATATACTTTTTTGGATCTTAGAGGGATATTTTACTATGTTACACAGAGAATAAACCCATATTTCACTCTGAAAGTTAAAAAAATTAAAATGTTCAACTTTGACCTCGAATTCCTTAAAAAGTCCTCAATCAATTTTAATGTAATTAAAACTGAATCAAGCTGAGCTAAATATCTATCCATTAAAAAAAAATTATTTCAATATTTTGATCGGTTCAAAAGTTACAGAATTTTGGCCAACGAAAAACGATTTTCAGCCACTGTGCGTCGTCGGCTTTATTAGGGAAATTTGGTGGCTAAGTGATAGGTAACAGGACGCATATAGGTCTCTCTTTTTCCTATTGTTTTCTTGGTCTTAGTGTCTGTACCATTTCTGACCCACTCCTTCTTAACCTAACCTAACCAACCATGTTGCTTTCTCGGGTGTTGTAATTTAATGATCAAATAGTAAGAAAAACTTGTTTATCGTGACTATAGTAATTACACATAAGATGGTTCTTGTCACCACACAATAAACATTTTGATTATGTGCTACAAAATACTCACGTAAAACACGAGCATATTTTTCTCGAGCTGTCATACTATTCTATACTATTAATCTGGTTGCATAATTCGAACATAATTTTTCGTTGTGTAAAGATCCATGAGTATTTTTGTAAAGGTATCTGAAATTTAATTTATTTTGTTAGTGATTTTTTTGCGTTTTTATTTCTAAATATTCTTTTTTTTAGGTTGCCACCTTATTTTGCTATTCTATGGTACAACATATTATGCAAAAAAAAATTTACTTACAATAAAGTTGTGAAAACAAACGCATAGAATAAACCTAAAATTAATTGTTCGTTATAATTGTCGGGAACCTTACAAGATTGCTGTAAGGTTCCCGACAATTATAACGAACAATTAATTTTAGGTTTATTCTATGCGTTTGTTTTCACAACTTTCTTGTAAGTAAATTTTTTTTGCCCTTAAAATTACTTTGAATTTAAAAAAATTAAACGACAAATAATTTTTAATTTAATGTAAATTTATTTGCTGATATGTCATCTTTACTTTTACTATTTCTTTCGAAAGCAGGGTATTTTTGAATCGTCTTTTAGGTCCCAATTTATTTTTCTTAGTTTTGTTAAGTTAAAACTATATAAAATTCCTTGTTTTTTCTGTACAAATTCAGTGCAGCATCATAATTCACTAAATGCAATTGCAGGCTAAACAATTTAAACTACAACAATAAAAACAACAACAGCAAGCCATCATCATCAACAACATCAAAAGCAGCAGCAACATACGGTGTTACAAAAGTATAAGTTTGGTTGGAAAGTTGGTTGGGGGTTTGATTTGGATGATTGGTTGGCTCTTAATCGTATCCATGGAATAAAATGAGATTGAAAAATAAAACAACAAAAACTTAAACACTGGTCTCTAGTTTTGAACCGCCACCGCATACAAAAGCCTTTAGAGGACTTTTTTTTATGCATAAAAATGGTATGCAACTGAACTGAACTGATGTGTTTGGGTTTGTGTGTGTTTTAGTTTTGTTATTCGATTTTTTCGAAATCAAAGTAAAAAAGTTTTCCTTTATACAATTTTTTTTTTTTTTTTGATTTTTGTTTGTTTGTTTGTGTGGCATAAAATAAAAAGGAATCATTTTCAAATGAGGCGTATGTAAATGAATTTGCTTTTAACATAAAAATCATACTCATAGTCGATTGTTTGTTTCCTATTTGATTTGAGTTGTTTGGTACAAAATATATAAAGAGCTTCAACTACTGCTGGTGCTGCTGCTGCTACTGACTCTATCGTTTTTTAAGGTAAATAAAAACCAATTTTGTAAGCTTGATTAAATTCTTTGAATGACTAAAGCTATTTAGCTAATTTGAAAAATTCACTACAATCCCCCTCTACCCTTTTTCCCCCACCCGACCTAAATCCACTTAATTTTAATATATATTGCAAGCTTAAACACTAAGGTAAATGGTTTACAAAAATAAAAAAAAAAAATAAATTTAAAAGTTGGTTGGAAAACAAAGTTTCCACTTGAACTCACTAAACTGCACCTGTGGCTAAATGGGTTAAAAAATTATTGGGTGCTTTAAGAGCTTCTGTGTGGGGATTTATGCGTAGAGTTTTCTTGTATTTGTATTTGCGCTTGAATGGTTTATGGATGGTTTATAAAGTGCTAAAGCCTAAATGTCAACCTATTTATTTAGTAAAAAGTTTCCATTGCTTTAAAATTCTTCCCCAACCCATTTGCTTGTCATTAAATTGATGATGCCTTTAACCCTTTTTAGCTTTTAGCGAAACATCCCCCTTCTCCACTCAGCTGGTAAAATCATTTCTTTTTAAATGTAACTGTGACCATTTCGTTTGAATTAACAATTTGCAATATTGTTGTGCAAATAAATACAATTAACTTAAGTAAATATATTTTTTCCATTCTCTTATTTTAATTTGCCTCCCCCTCTAACTCAGGCCGTATAAGAAAATCGTTAAGAGAAAGGATACAGACCTTTAACCACAAATGTTGTATTTATATTGTTGCCTTTGTTAATGTTGTTATCGGAAATGTTTATTTAGTAAATGACACAATATCATTTAATTCTAAGCCAACAATCAAATCAACCCTTTTGCTAGTGTAATGATAGCCAGGACTTTGGTTGCCTTGTGTTTCTTCTTGTTCCAACTTCAAACGTTTTATCCCTTTTTTCTAAACTGTTGTAAATATTTGGGAAAAAAGCCAGCATTCTTAACAATCATTTAAAATGTTGGTATAAATGTCGTTTGTTTTACATAAAGTTTACTCAACATATGGAAAAAACTTGATTGAAATTACAACATTGAATGTAATGGACTTTTATATTATTAATTTATTTTAAAAATTAACAAATTATTTAAATTTAATTTTTAAGCCAAAATAATTATCAATTCACGTCGCTAAATTAACAAATTTTTTTTAAGAAATTTTCTGTACAATATTTTAATAATTTACAATATAAAATGAAACATTAAATCTTTAAATTTGCAACAGCGCACATTGGGTTGAACGATGTCCAAAATAGGGATTAATTCATAGAATATTTATTCTTTAAACAATATTTTTTGTTTTTACGAGAAATCAAAAGCCGATAAAATTCTACCATTTCGAATGAATAATTATTACTAAAAAAATTTTTAAGTATTAATTTAATTATTATGAGCAATTTTCGATCTTCGACTATAGTCGAAATAGCTGATCGAACGAATTTTCATTTGCATTACTGTGAATTTTACTCAATTAGATTATTCACAATAGTACATGTTTATCAGCTGGCACTATAAATAAATATTGTTTTAATAATTTATAAACGAAAAATTGAAATAATTAAATTGCATGAAATTAAATTAATTTATGTAAGAATTCACAAATACCTACATTTTCAATAAGTTTTACAAACTGACAAAAACCATCGAAAGCAAAATTGTCTTCGATTAAAAATTCGTTGTACAACAAAATTTTCGACAAGGCTACACCAACTCATTATACGAATTGGACATTCTATTTTCGATGTTCCTTAGCCAGCGAAGATCGAAAATCGAATGCAACTCATAATAACGGCCTAAGTTCGTTTTATTCTCTCAAAGAAAGTATAATCAAAATTATAAATTACAAATTAGATGATTAATATTAAAGAAAAACTGGAAAAATTTAATTTTAGACAGCAGAAGAATGGAAAGCATTTTCTAGACAGCTAGGTCCATCATCAGCAGTCTTCGTATCTATCTACTTTCTTACAGAAAATAAAACGAACATAAGCTTGACTTCAAATTTCATCTGTATGTAAAATAAGTAGTTCAACTAATAAAATTTCATAAAAATCGCATATTTACCCAACAAAGTTTGGTTTGATACTACATTAGTATTAACTAAAAACGAATGTTGGGAGAAAACAAATAAAGAAAAAGTAGCTTTCAGTACAAACCCAAGGTTGGTTGAAGCAACAACAAATATAAGGTGGTAAATATTAAAGTAAAAATATTAAACAAGTGGGAGGCTTTGGATAGTGGTAGACTTCGTTCGCACCAACTGACGATTGAGGATTGAATACAGTTTTCTTGTATTCCTGTATTTGAATTTGATTGGTTAAATAGATGATGCTTACAACTAAACACTACCCAAAGTAGGTAGATACGAAGAGTGCTGATGACGGACGTAACTGTCTAGAAAATGCATTCCATTTTGTTGGTGTCTAAAATTAAATTTTTCCAATTTTTTTTAATACTAATCACCTAATTTGTAATTTTAATTATTCTTTCAAATTTGATCTGCATGTTAAATAAATCGTTCGACTAATAAAATTTCAAATATTCAATAAAAACAATTTTATATTTTTTACGCGCTTTTGCTCCCAATCGGGTATTTTTTCCAAAAATAACCCATTTTTTAACATTTAAAAATATGTTTAGAAACATTTAGTCAAATAGCTGAAGTCTATTTAACAAAGTCTATTTAACAAATAGACTTCAGGTATTTAAACTTTTATCAATGTGAGCTCAGTTCTAAACAAAATGTTTGTGTTTTTTAGCTGCATGTGAACCACCGATAACGATAACTATGGTTTGATAGCTGATACTGTTAAACAGTATTGACTTTTCAGTTCACCAAAACGATTTCGCATTGTGAAAATTTACTTTGAAAAAATAAATTTGTTCGCGAATATCATAGAGCACTTCGTCCATTTTATGGTCATCATAATTGGCCTAGTGAGCAAGCAATTCGTGCAGTTGTTAATCGTTTGCGCACTCAAACAAATGTGCAGAAGCGCGGAGTATTGAAGAAGACAATGAAATGGTCGATTCCTAACCTGTTAAGCTTATTCCTTCGACTATGTGGAAAATTTTACGGAAGGATCATAGCTTACATGTCTATAGAATAAAGATTTGAAGCGATTATCATTTGCGTCGAATTTTTGCTGATTGGGCTTTATTGAAACTGTGCGAAGATGAGAAGTTTTACTCAAGAAATGTGTTTAGTGATGAAGCTCATTTCGTTACGTCAAGAATCAAAATTGCCCTATTTGAAGCAAAGACAATTTTCAATTGGTTTACACGCTGAGGGCATCATCGGTTCTTATTTCTTTCGAAACGAGCAAGGTTAAGGTGAATGACAGGGCTATCGAGCTATGCATGCAGATATTCAAGGTGCAAGGTTGGTTAAGTGCGTTGTTACAGTCTCAACAGAAGGAGTTGAGTGGTCTCCAATCACATCTGCACAAAAATTTATATTGCTCAAGCAGTTTTTATCAGTGTTATTTTGACACCTCAAGCTAGAGAATATTTTTATTCATAACTTTCCAATAACATACTCGTATGTCAAAATAGCTCAAAGTAAAGTTACAGAAACACTTTTGTTTCAATTTTCAGATGTATATAATTTTTTTTCCAATTCCCCTATTTGATGTTTCTGATCTGATCTACAATCAGATTATTTTAGAATATATTCTTTGATTTTAATTTTGAACAAAATATAGGAAACTTTTTGTAGCTGTTGTGCTCCAGTTAGCCCCATTGAGATTGTCGAAAAATAAATGTAATATTTTGAAGCTTATAAAAATTTTGATTCTTTTTTTCAATTTTTCATCGGCATCATCAGCAACACTGATCCTGCTAAACCTTAATTAGAACATTTGAAAAATTATTTTTTTTTAAATCTTACCCAATTTACATTGCTTCGAATAGACAATATTTATTTAACACACAATTATAATATTTTCCTTTAGCGCTTTCAAATTTACCGACAAAGTTATAAAAATTACGTCAAATGAGGTAACAAAATACAACAACAGATCTGTATGAGACTGTGTAAACGCAACGCACACCGACAACTGTCAAGGACTAATTGCCACATTTAAAATAGACAAGACATCGAAAGTGATCATTTTGAAAATGACGAGTAAGCGGTTGAGTGCAAGATTTGTTTGATAGTTTCGTTGGGTGCGGTACGTGAAAATGTGTTAATTACGCTTGTCAATGTTTTCATTGGAAATTGATCCTTTTTTTTGCTAGATCTGCGCTTCTTCTTTTTCTTCTTTCCTAATTTCGTAGTTTGGTGTGAGTTTTTTCAACTCTAAAGGTCGGTTAAGATAAGATGAATATTATTGCTTTTATATTCGGGCAGTGTATGGCTGAGAATGTTGCATGTAAGAGAAAAAAAAGTAGTTAAAAACCAAATTCAGTAGCATGTTTGCACAACATGTCGCCCAATGTGGCCTTTAAGATTTATTTTATTTATTGGATAGATGGGTAGATTAGTATCTGTCTATCTGATGAAAGAACATTGTTGGTAGAACGGCGAGCAGGCAATTAAATAACACTACACTGAAGGGTTAAGAGCGGTCTGTGTTTTATTTTAGAAATTAGTTTCGTTGTCAGGAGATACAAAAAAATCGGCTTCTTTTTTTCTATGAGTTTCCCAACTGTTGTTGTTTGTTTTTGTAAAACTTTTATGACACTTCCAATGATGTCCAAATCATATTACGTGAGTTTAAGCCAGCATTACTTAATTAGTTTCGTTGCAACCGATTTCAGCTGAGACACTCACAGAACAAGAAGAGCAACAGGGCAACTTTTTTAAGCCATGTTTATTTGGTCATTTAGTGTCATAAATCCCTGTTGATTGTAATTATTCATTCTCTAATGCTCTCATGCTCTTTGATGTAGCACGTTGTTACTGTTTTACTTCTTTAATCTTTGGTCTTGTATTTTTTTTAGTTTTCCACGAAAATAAATTGAATATTGTTTTTCTTTGATTCTTTAAAAAGCGTTTGGTGGCCATAAAACGTCGACCTTGTTTGTTTAGTTATTATAAACTCATCTTGTCTCCAACATCCACTAGTAAAATTTTAATGGTCTTGTAATGGCTGCAGTAGTAAAACATACATACATACATACATATGTATGTATGTACATTTTCTAGGAACAATGAACAATTTTTATTAATTTAAATTAATTTAAATGCAGGCTTATAAAATTGTTGAGCCTTAAAAAATGAATGATTTCCTTGAATTATACTGTAGATACTTTTTATTGCTCATATTTAGCTACTAATTGGAGTGGCTTTCATTTAATTAAATTAAAAATATATTGTTTAATTCACAAGGTCCCTTGTATGGCCTAAGGTTTACTGAAATACAATTTTATTTAATTAAATTGTGAACAGGATTTTATATTGTGTAGTTGTATCTTTATTTTGCCTAGTGTCATATCTATACATATAATAAAACAGTAACTCATTTCCTGTCTGTATGTCTGTCTGTCTTTCTGTCTGAGTTCGCATAACGTAAAAATTACTGGATGGATTTTAACAAAATTTTGTTAGGTAGTACCTTAGTATAGTGATTCCAATGTAGGATACTTTATTTCCGCAAAAATATCTTATTTCCAAAAGGAAGAGTATAAAAGTACTGCATACTTTAAGGATTGTTTTATTTTTGAAAGCAGAATATTTTAAACACCGTTGCGCAACAGTTGGCCCTGTTTTAAAATAATAACAAAGTATGAATTGAAAGCGGGATATTTTAAACACGGTTGGTGCTGTTTTAAATCAACGACAAAATACGAATTACTTACTGCCAAATAGTCAATTGAAAAAAATTTGTATTTAATTTGTATTCTCACTTTGTGGAATTACATAGTTATTAAAATACTTTAAACACCTTCTACACAGCTTTACAATAATTTTTAGAATTTTATATAAATTTTATTCAGGGATGGACACTTTTATATAAAGTAAATACATAAGAGTCTTAAAATTTGGTGTGGATTACGTTCAAAGCAAAATCGAACAAAATATTAACAGGACGCACACAACATGTGTGGTAGATTTACTTGCTACAGTGAAGAATTTCCAAAAAATTATTATCGTGTTGCTGGCAAACTACAGAATATTAGCGCCCTGAAACATTGCGCGATTAATCCAAACAATACAGAATGAATTGGGACACCGAGCGTGGTA